>CM020507.1:21907500-21920000 GCA_009823395.1 Thamnaconus septentrionalis
TGGGTTTGTGGTTTTAATAAGCTGAAAATCTTAAACAGCAAAGTTACAACAAGGAACTGCTTGAGACATGTCAATTTGCGTGTAATGGCTCAATAAAATTTGTTGGTTTCATCTTTTGTGTTAAATTGCCAAAATAAAACAACTTTTACTTGATATTCTAATTTTTCGGGTAGTAGTGTATACATACATATGTAAATGTATATATACACACACACACAATGGTCTTGAAGATCACCCCCGTCTAATGTCTAAATTTAAAAAGATATATTCACAATTTTTTTGCCAATATTTGTTCATTCCAATATTTGTCAATATTCAGGCCCCCCAAATATTGACAAGTATTTTGCACAGTTTGAAAAGCTGAATTCTAGTTGTATAACGAATAAATAATAAAGCGCTAAATAAACAAAATCCCATCTTTAAAAACAGTTTGTCTAAACACCTACAAAGTATAATATTGATACTTTGGTATAATTATAAAGTGACACAGACACTGAAAAAAACCAAAGTAGCTCCTCCGTAGCAAAACAACTGCATCCAACAACACATTCTAAGACTGCTGCTGGCGAAAGCTAAATATACTGAAATACACTGCAGGTGTGCTTCAAACAGTACCTGGCACTGGTGCTGCATCTTCTTGGAGGGTCTCCCCACAATGTATATCTGGGAGGCGGGCAGACCGATGGAGGTGTAGACTGAGATATCTTTGGTTGAGCCGTAAGCAGCGAAAAACTTCATGTGAGCCTGGAATCGGTCGATCAAACAAGGGAGCTGTTAGCCATCATCTGAAACTTTTTATTTAGATTTTATGTTTTGTTTTTATGTTCTTCCCCCCCACCGGGTCTCACCTCGGTCAGGGACTTGAGGAAGTTGGCCTTGTGTCTGAGCGGGTCGTGCACCAGGCCGTCGCAAAAGGAGACGATGCCGTGAGGGAAGTTGTGCTGCGAGAGCCAGGCCACCACTCGCTGCTTCTGCATGTCCGGCCGCCCCGTCACGTAGATGATCAGGTAGCCCAGATCCTGCCAGTGCCTGCACTCACCAGGCAGACACAAACACACTGTTAAACACATTTATTCAAAAATAAAAATGCAGCATTGCCACGTTTCTGTCTGTAAAATACACATCATCTTTTTCAGATATAAGGAATAGAATAGTATAGAATAGATGCACTGCACTGATGCATCACAAAAAAAAGCAATAAAGAAAAAAAACAACTATACAGCAATTACAGTAATTACAAGAAACATTCAATTCAATCTACAGACAACAAACAAACAAGAGCAGATGTGCAAAGACAGTCAGTTGTGCAAGAGGCGGGAAAAGCAAAGGTTTTAGAAACCATTAGTGCAATATTTGCCATTGAGTCCAGAATGTGATCTGTCACAGAGCGGGGAAGAGTTAAAAAGAAGCGGGGAAAAAAAACTATCCGTCTGTACCTGACAACGTCCACGGCTCCGGCCCGCACTTTGGGATCGCTGCCCATGATGGAAACGCTGGCGGCGAACGAGCCGTCGATGCTGAAGACCACAAACTCCGTCCCTCGCGGGATGACGGTCAGGTAGCTGTCTGCCACCGTGTGGTCGCCCCTAGAGGACAGGACAGGGCAGCGCAGGCGCAATGTCAACATAAATAGCTAAAACATGAGGCTAAATGTTTGGATGAAATCTTTTCCAGGCTTTCTGACCGGACGCATGACAGCAGTTAAGGCAAGAGGTTTAACAAGACAGGTGAGTGTCAGCACGGCTGAGCTTTACATCCAGAAATATTCTTTAAATCCGGAAGGTTGAAGTTAATGAACACAACCTTCGCAGCCTTTAATGAATTGACAATGTCACGTTTGAGATGCATTCAGATATAATTTATAAAAATACTCAAAAATGTATAAAAAAAAAACTAAATTTGGAAAGGGGACAGGACGACTGATCCGTATGAAGGAAAGGATGAATAGTGCCATGTATTGTGAGATTTTGGGCAAACGCCTCCTTCCATCAGTGAGAGCACTGACGATGAAACGTGACCAGATCTTCCAGCATGACAATGATCCCAAACACACCGCCTGGGCAACCAAGGAGTGGCTACGTAAAAAGCATTTCAAGGTTCTGGAGTGGCCTAGCCAGTCTGCGGACCTCAACCCAACAGAGAATCTGAGAGGGAGTTGAAAGTCTGCGTTGCCCAGCAACAGCCCCAAACCATCACAGCTCTTGAGAAGATCTGCATGGAAGAATGGGCCAAAATACCAGCTACAGTGTGTGCAAACCTGGCGAAGACCTACAGGAAATGTTTGACCTCTGTCATTGCCAACCAGGGTTACATTACAAAGTATTGAGGTGAACTTTAGTTATTGGCCAAATACTTATTTTTTTCACCATTATACAAATAAATACTTTGAAAACCATACAATGTGATTTCCTGGATTTTTTTTTTTTGTTTACATTCTGTCTCTGACAGTTGACGTGTTCCTATGATGAACATTCCAGACCTCATGGGACACCAAATACGTTTTTGCCTCACTGTATGTATACATATGACAATTTTGTTAAATGTGTGTTTGTACTACCCATTTTCTCGAAAAGCATGTTGAGGAACATTGTTCAAATAACAGAAATAAATCGGTGGGGGAAAAAACTAAATAATTCGATGATGCGCAAAGGCCTTATCGAGGACTCAGTATCCGTATCGGTGAGTACTGAAATGCAAGTACTTGTACTCTGCTTGTTCTGCCAAAAAAAAAATAGTGGTTTCGGTGCATCCCTACTAAAAATATCTTTCGGGACAAATAAAGAAGTTGTAAAAGGTCCAGGATCATCCCAAAAAAATATTTAGCGCTGCTTGATTTTTGCAGATGGCTTTGTCAGAGTTTCAACGTTACGAGATCACCGATACTCGACACACAATCTTAGAACAAGTCCAGCATGGCAGGACGCCTCCTGCTGCTGCTGCTGCTGCTGCTGCTGGTCTCACCTGACCACCATTTTGACGGGATACACTCCGATGCCCAGCCGCTTGTCCTCCGGGATGACGAAAGACACGCGGCCGCTGCTGTTGGTCACCTCCGTGTTGTAGTACACCCACTCGCCTGACGGGGGCTGCCTCATGATGTGCAGGTCCACCTGCGCAACAGTAGGTCACATTTAGCACAAACCGTAACCCGCGCGTGGCGTGCGTCAATGAGGGAGCGGGCCTGTGTGTGGCGCCGTAGAGCACCTTCTCCCCGGCCAAGGTGACCATGTCCAGGGGGCCGTACATGAAGCGACCTGTCAGGACCTGCGGCAGGTCCTCCGTGAACACGGCGTCGTTGACGCGGTGGTTTGCCGTCACGTTCTGCCAAAGAAGGGCGGAGGACAGTTGAAAAATAACAACCAACGAAAACAAAGTAACAAAAACACTTTATTACTGTAACTGAGTACTCCGGAATCTGTACTTTACTTCGTTTACTGCATTTCTTTTTCTGATTCTGTTTTTTTACTTTCACCCCCTCACATTTGTACTTTCTACTCCTTGCATTTGAAAAACATGCTCATTACTTTTGTGATTAAAAGATACAAATCCTGTTAACAGTCGTTCACTTATTATGTCGCACTGGTCGCTTGAAGTGGAGCCATTTGAACTCTGCTGTTGTGGATGATATTTTAGCGGGAGATTATTGTAGAGTAGCTCGGCTTTGGGGTTCACTGTCCAGCACGTTTTCAGCACAGAGAAAAATTAAACATGTAGAAAATAACATTTGTTATTTTTTAAAAGTGTCAACATTTAGGAAAGGCTCGCTGGTCAGAACTATTGCTGATCACAGTTTGGTTGAAAAAAAAATTATCAACAAATGAATTGTTTCATTAATGTTCAGGGAGTCTCCCTGTACTCTCAAGGCGAGCAAATCAGTACTTTTGACTTTTATCTGAGTATTTCTTTTACACAAGTATATGTACTTGTGTATCTTCACGTGGGTCCTCTTGCGCAGCCACTTCTCCCGAGGCTTGGAGGGCGTGAACTCCGACACTTCTTTGCCGTCCAGCTCCAGGATGCTGGAGTTCTCGTGCCTCATGACCTGCAGGGGGGAGAACACGTCGTGTCATGACCCTTGACCCCTGACCCTGTTTACAGACCTCCACTACAAATATCCCAACTGTTTGTTTTTGCTTGTTTTTCCTTCATTTGTTGTTGATTTTGTTTTTGGTATTTTCCTCACCTGTCTGAGGAGGAAGGACACCACGTCCGTGGACTCCCAGTAGGAGGCGTGGAAGAGGTGCGGCAGCGCCACCGTGGGGAAGGCCGTCAGCGCGTCGGGGCAGTAGAGGGCGAAGTCCAGCCTCTTGGTGCCCCACCAGCGGGCTGCAACTAGGACGGACATGGAGTGGAGAGCATGAAGAAGAGCTCCTCGGGTGCGCTGACAGTCTGAGGAGCCGAAACAAAGGCACTCCAAGCCCCCTGAATCAGAAGTATTGGCTTTGCACCACAATCAATGGCAGAGGTTGAGCTGCAAGCAGAGAAAGTTGATTTGTTAATTAAAGAAGGGGAAACCAGAAGATCAGGAAAATGGTCAGCGCTGCAAGGAAAAAAAAAATCAGAAGTGATGCATTTGATTGGCTTGAGAGAGTTTTTTCATTTTATGTTAGTGCAGCCACCGAAAAAAGGGGAGAAGGGCTTGGAAGGAAAGGAGAAGCTGAAGGAGCGACTTGGTTGAAGATCAGCAACGAGGTCCAGTCGGTCAGAGCTGGAGTTATTTCTGGGGCCATTTAACGGCCGTCCCTGTCAGAAACTCAACGTCCCCAACAGCCCCGTTTCAAGAGGTCAAAAGGTCAAAGAGAGGTAGAGAGTTTGGGATTTTTCTTGTGCAAGAAGAGCAGCGCAGGAAGAGGGAGGAGCTGCAGCTTGGTCTGGATTTGACAGGGGGGAGGGGGGTACTACCTTGCTCCACTTCGGCCTGGGAGTCCAGGGAGACCAGGTCCGAAATAGCACAGTCCAGTCCCGCTGACAGGCAGTTCTCGTACTGAGACGTCGTGGGACTCTGGCCCTCGCTAGCGTCGGCCTCTCCGTCCAGCTCGGCCGCCACGTCCCGTAGGGACTGTCTGGGGTCGTGCTGCCCCCTGCTGCTCTCTTACGGAACTTAGGGGGGCTTCTCAGGAAGAATTTGTTCTGGGACGAGAGGGCGAGCTGCGATAGGAAGCTGAACGTTTTGGACTGGCTATTGGTTTGGCATGACTTTGCTGCGGGGGAGAAAAGAGTGGGGGCAGGGGGTAGGGGAGGAGGAGGGAGGGCATATAAAAAAAAAAAAAAGGTTACGCGACAGTATTCTCACAACAAATCGAAACACTTTCCAAAGAGCGGATATAGAGCGCCGCCTGCTTGCAGGAGTGGAAGTCAGAGCTGAAAGATAAAAAGTGTTAGTGGAGTCGCTGTGATGATGGTGGTGATGATGATGTTCAGCGCCCGGCACCATGGCAGGCTGCTGCCGCTGCTGCTGCTGCTGCTGCTGCTGCTGCGGGTCCCCAGAGGAGACAAGTGAAAGCTCCAGATACAAAGCGAAACAGTGTGTGAGAGGGTTGGGGGAGGAGTTTTGGGGGGGGGTTAGAGAGAGGACAGCATCACACGTGACACGACATAACGCCGCTCGCCTCGGCAAACACGCCGGTTGCACAGTGCGAGAGGAAAAACATGGCAGAGGGAGACATGCGAGGTCGGATAAATGCAGCACTGGTTCATTGCATTTACATTGAGACAGTGGAGGAGAGTCAGACAGACGGTGGTGGAGAGTGGCGCTACGCTGGCTTTCGCTACCAGAGTCGACCCGCTAACGTGGCCAAAAGGGCTGGAATTCAACTGTGGCCACCTGGTGGCGTCGCTGCGCTTGAAGCAGAAATAAGGAAAGAGGAGCGTCAGGGCCTGTCTGGCAGGGTGTGTGTGTGTGTGTGTGTGTGTGTGAGTGCGTGTGTGTGTGTGGAGTCGGGTGATGAGAGAGAAGGAGGAGGAGGTGGAGGTGGAGACTGAGGCCTCGTTCACACATAGGAGGGTTTTTTTTTTTTTTTCAAAAGCATATTTACACAAAGGACGCCCGTTAAAAAACAAAACAAACATCCTGGACAAAAAAACAACCGCATGTGCAGGTTGTCGAGAGGGCGGAGTGCAGAAGAGAGTCGTGTGCAGCTTCACAGTGACGTGAAGTGACGTCACTTGTGAATATCACACGGGGATTTAAAGTTAATAATAAACTATTATTAACAATTAGGGATGCACTGATACCCGATACCTGTATCGGGTATCAATACCGATACCAGGGTTGAGTACTCTACTTGTACTTGTAAAATACGTGCCGATACCGCGACACAGATACCAGTCGTATATGTATGTATATGTACATTTTAGTTAAATGAATCAAAGTAATTCTATAATGTGTAACGGCCTTATTAAGTACTCAGTATTGGTACCGCTGAGCACCAAAATGCAAGTACTCGTACTCTACTCATCCTCTTAAAAAAGTGGTATCAGTGAATCCCTATTAACAATATTATTATGATATTTATTTCCACTCACATAGTCCCAGTGGACCTGAGTTGCAGGATAAACGGTGATTAGAGATTAGATGGAGAAAATGAAATTGGACAGTAAAAGATCTAAATTGAGACTATTTGGGCTCTGTCTGCTGTTCATATTCCGTTATTTTGATGAGGCCTAAATAACGGCTAACATGAAGGCAAACAGGAGAGAGACGGAGGGAAGCTGTGATACTGTTTGACCTAGAATACTACGCTACGTTTGTTTGAAATAATTAGGGATGCACCAATACCATTAGCGATATCAATACTGGGGTTGAGTACTCTACTCGTAAAATACATGCTGATACCAAAACACCAATACCAGCTGTATATGTATGCATATGACAATTTTGTTTCATTTGTGTTTGTACCGCAGTGAAACTTGTTCCTGAAGAACGTGCTGAGGAATGTTGTCTGTGGAAAAATGAAAAAAACAAAAGTAATTCTATAATGTGTAATGGCTTTTTTAAGCACTCGGTATCGGTGAGGACTAAAAAGCAAGTACTTGTACTCTACTCTTTCTGTAAAAAAGTGATATCGGTGCATCGCTAAAAATAATAAAGATAAAAAAAATGACCCACGCAGATGTGGACGAGGCCTGGGAGAGAGAGAGAGAGAGAGAGAGAGAGAGAGAGAGAGAGAGGGCAAGAGGAGTGTGAGTGGAGCGGAGGCTGTGTGATTGGAGTGGCAGAGAGGAGGAGAGAGAGAGTGAGTGAGTGAGTGAGTGAGTGTCTTTCTGGGATGGAGAGCACTTACTGTTGGCTATGTTGGTGGCAGTGTAACTGTCTGCCATTCCTGAGACCTGGCTGGCAATGCTGACCTCACTGGCCCTCCGCTGGACCCGGCAGAGGGGCCCCGTGACGGGGGATGATGGGTACGAACTGTCCATGAAGACACCACCATGAGACTGAACAACATCCGCTAGTGAGCAACCGGACACAAGGAGATTCCAATTAGACAGCAGACACAGGTAAGAGTGGCACACAGACACATGGGGTGGAGGGGGGTGGGGTGGGAGTTGGGGAGGGGGCGGACGGCGTGACGTGGAGCTTCTGCAGGGGGGCGAGGAGGGGAGGGGGTGGGGGGGGGGGGGTCTGAGAGGAGTTTGCGGGCACATGAGCACACAAAGCATTTCAGTGGATGGAGAGTCGCACTCGTGTTGTGTTTTCTAATCACTGGCCGAGGTTGTTTTGTTTCAGCAGAACACTCAGTTTTGAAGGGGCTTTGTGTCACAGAGTCCAAAAACTCAAAGAACCTCTGACCAAATAAACAAACACACAAACGTACATAGATATATACATACATATTAATTAGGGATGCACTGATACCAACAACAGTATCGGGTATCGGTACCTATACCGAGGTGGAGTACTCTACTCGTACTTCACTCATAAGAGCCGATACCACAATCACCAGTTGTACCAGGCCAGTTGTATATGACGTGTGTGTGTGTGTACATATATACATATATATACATATACATACATACATATATATATATACATATACATACATATACATATATATATATATAGACATATACATACATATACACACACATATATATATATATAGGAAGTTAACAATTTTGTTAAATGTGTATTTGTACTGCAGTGAAACCCTGTTCTAGGAAACTAAGGAATGTTGCTCAATTAACAGAACATCTGTGGCAAAAAAAAAAAAGAAGATATTCCAAAATGTGTAATGACCTTACCAAGTACTCAGTATTGGTATCGGTGAGCACTCGTTCTGTAAAAAGGTGGTTTCGGTGCATCTCTGATATATGCATATACATATTCATATACGTATATATGTATATATATATTCATATATCGTATATATATATATATATATATATATATATATATATATATATATATATATATATATATATATATATATATATAAATATATATATATATATGTATACATATACAGTAAAAATATAAATATACATATACATTTATATATACACAACATGTACAGAGCGAGAGCACGTGCGTGCGCACACACACACACACACACACACACACACACACCAAAAGCAACACAAGATGACGAGCAGCAATTTCTGCGACTATGGAAGCGATGCAGGCGTTTGGCTTTGAATTTGGCAGCACAAAAACTCGACACGACGACGACACACGGTGCCACTGCACTCGGGTCGTCCCGAGTATTTCCATGGCAGCTTGCTAAAGTTTGGCCTTAATTTACACTTAAAGGACATACAGACAAACACAGTTGGAGATTAAACAAAGGTGAAGAGAACTTGAAGAGAAAATGATGAAAAGGGTGAATATTAAAGGTCCAATAGCCAGTTTGGGAGATTTTGAAGAAGAAACAGCGACATCCAGTGGTTACATTTTAGACTGCAAAGCTCTTTCACTCTCCCTCCCCCTCCTGAGTTTGCTGAACTACGGCAGCCTTCGCAAACAGACCTAGATACCTTGTCCACCTTCTTCTTCGTTGGTTTATTTGACGCAAGCGTTCAACCTAAATACCTGAAGCGAGACCTTTGCTAGATGTATATTCTTACTTAAATACTTGGTTACTGTACTTCTCAGGTAATTCTCAGTCATTCTTTTCTGATGACTTTTTACTTTTACTTCCTACAATGTAAGAAGTAGAACATATCTGTATTTTCTACTTCTTACGTTGGAAAACATGCCTGTTTATATCATATTTATATATACTGTATATATATATATATACACACACACACATATATATATATATATATATATATATATATATATATATATATATATATATATATACACATATATATATATATACATATATATATATATATATATATATATATATATATATATACATATATATATATATATATATATATATATATATATATATATATATATATATATATATATATATATATATATATATATATATATATATATATATATATATATATATATATATATATATATATATATATATATATATATATATACATATATATATATATATATATATATATATATATATATATATATATATATATATATATATATATATATATATATATATATATATATATATATATATATATATATATATATATATATATATATATATATATATATATATATATATATATATATATATATATATATATACATACATACATATACATATATATGTGTACATACACACATATATATGTGTAGGAAAACCAAATGACTTTTATTGTACTGCAAGTATACACTTCTATTAATGTATTTATGAGCAGTAAATTAAGCTTTACCAATTTAAAAATCATAAATCAGGCCAAATTTTACACGGTGGACCATAAATCGATCTGTTTGTGGCGGTCGGGGAAAAAAAAATTGCAAGTGAAAGGACAGCGAAGTAGCCAGGCCAGGGACATGAGAGCGTAAGAGGGGAAACACAGTGGGGGTGATGGTGGTAGGGTGGGTGCAGGTTGGTGGGTGGCTACACACACTCCAGGGTGGTGGTGGTGGTGGGTGTGGCTCTGAGGGAGCCCTCCTGCCAGTTTAGCACTGGGACGGGGATGCAGGTCTCACTGATGATCTCCTGACAGCGCAAGGACAGTGTGGGGCCGCTGTCCAGAAGCAGCTGAGCGTTGCTCTGGACTGTCTCCACTACAGAGGGGGTGGGGTGGGGGAAGGGGGGGTGAGAACCATGGATGTAGTCATGGGGACAGGAGGCCGAGAGACATAGAGAGAGTGAGGAAGAGAGAGAGAGGACAAGGAAGACAGGAGAACGTGAAGAACAGCAGCAACGTGAGGCAGGAGAGCAGAGAGAAGAAAGAGTCTTTCATCCAGCCCACCAACACCCACTGGAGGAAGTCAAGTCAAAACAACAGCCAATCGGCTCTATATTGGCCATAACAATAAGAAAAATTAGGACTAAATTAATCCTGAAGCTTTAACTGAGCTGACGGCTGAGTTGCTTAACACTATTTTTCTGAAAGCAGGTCCCGCTAGAGACGTCACATTGGGAAATTTTGCATAATTACAGCAGCAATATGTCGCAAAAGAAGGAAAATTATATTAATTTAAAATAAAGACATCAAAAATATTTATCAAGTGAGAGAGGTAAAAACAAGATATATACATTTATTGCCTGAAATTCACTCCTTTGTTTATTTTGCTTGCTCCACTTTTTCAGGGTGCGGGTTGAAAAACACGCAATGCTTGTCAGTGGAAGTTGGCCCTTTGTGATGTCACAACGAGCGCTCGTACCTCTGCCAGGAACGAGGCATCAGTTCCAGCAGGAAGTTGGAAGGCGTGCGTGAAGGTGTTTTTGGGCAAAGAGCTACTTTGTTGCACGCACGTTGTTGTTGTGCTCGAGATCTTTTATCACGTTTTGTTTTATTTGTTGGACTGTCAACCGTGTGACTTTGCTCCTCTGGAGTCGGCAATGACACATAACGAGCACACGGAAATGATCAGAACTCGAGAGGCGAAACGAAGAGCTTTAACGGCAAATCGAAGCCTATGACGAACCTGTAGAAAACATGTGTTTTAATGTTAATTGAAAATGAACAAAAGCGTCACAACAAAATATGTGTCTTTGTAGCCCCACGGTATTTAACGCTTTACTGAAATGACTATTGAAACACTGACAAACATGAATGAAACACACACAGCTACTATATGACTTACTTACTATTAATATTTTTTTTCAAGTTTGGCGGGTCGGATTAAAAATCTTACCAGGCCGAATATGGGCCCCGGGCCGGAGTTTGCCCACACCTGATCTAGATTGTTCCAGCTGCTTTCTTGACTGTGAATGCTGTTTTTTGCACGATCTTTGGGAAACATTGTCCCTATTACTTTTAATCCACTGCACATGCGACAAATAAAATCCTTGAATCTTGACTCTTGAGATCTTATCAGCTCATCAGCTCATCAGCGACTGCACTGACTGGCTCTCGTGGGGGTCGAGTCCATTCATCCCAAACAAGGAGCACCAACAGGACTGTGACCACACTGACATGGACAACGTGCTTCACAAAAAAAAATGACACAGAGGCACATAGAGGTAGAAAAATGTGTCATTTTTCCTTTAGGACAACGTTGACCCCAGTGCATTGTGGTGTCATGAGGGTGTTACTGGGCATGTGTGCCTGCCTGCAAGCACCGGTAAGAGACAAACAATCAGTAACTGGTGGAGACAGCTAACCCTAACCCAGGTATGACCTTCGCCTTGGATGACCTTCACCAGGTATGACCTTCGCCCTGTATGGCCTTCACCAGGTGCGACCATTGTCTGCTCTGCTGTCTTATCAAATATGTGATTGTGCAGCCCTGCAGGGCGTTTGCCGTCCACAGGGTGGCAGTGTTGTTTCCGGGTTACTCACCCAGCAGGGCCGAGTTGCCGTCCCCCAGCGGGAAGCGCTGGTAGCGGGGAACGTTGAACGGAGGCAGGAGGTGAAACTTCCTCTCCAGGAGCGGCTCCAGGCGGGACGCCGACGGGTCGGCTGGGTGGAACAAGTTGTAGACCTGCTGGCAGGCGGGACGCAGCTGCGCCACTGTGAAATAAAAATAAATACATAAATGTAGAAGTTAGCATTTCCTCTGATGGAGTACATCTGAAAATCAAAACTATGGATGTAATTCCATAATATCAGACACAAACAATTTTATTATGACAGAACGTGGTGGTGCCCCCTACTGGGGGTGTGGTGACTAGCCAATTTATTTATGTTTTAGTGAATTTATTTATGTTTTATTTTATTGATTTATTTCAAATAATAAATTAAACAAAAAAAAAAAAAAAACAACAGAGTCCGAAAAGGATCAGGTTCTTGCTTATTATTAATAAAAGTAGCTTCTTAAATCTAATTACAACCAAATATAAATACACACACAACTACCCAACTTGACCTGAATGTATAATAAATTAACAAACAAAGAAAACCATCCGTTAACACAACCATAAAACCCTCAGGATTTATTTTTTGTACTGCTTTTTAAGTTG
>CM020507.1:21925000-21947500 GCA_009823395.1 Thamnaconus septentrionalis
GAGCGCTGATGACATGACATGACAGCGCAGCTGCAGGGGCGTCATGGGAGCTGAACAGGTGGAGGTGAGCACATGGGGGGAGGGGTGGTGGGAGGGGCTGGGGCTTGCAGGTACACACTGGGACTCCAAGGTTTCTCCAGGGGGAGGGGCAGGGGGCGGGAGAAGAGGGGCGGGTCTCTGTGGGGTCACTGCAGGTCACAGCGACCTCGGCGGGTGGAGGGGGTCAAAGGTCACAGGCGTCGTCCAACTTACTGTCGGGTGCCTGGTTACTGTGATGGTGGGGATGGGAGAACTAGCAGCGCTGGCCCTAACAGCGCCTGGCATCTGAACACAAGAGGACAGACTCAGGGCTCAGAGGAGAGGACTCCCCCCTCCTCCTTCTCCTCCTCCTCCTCCTTTGGCCCCTCCCTCCTCTGGCCCCTCCCCTACAACTCCTCGCATCTCGCTACGCTTCCTCTCACTCCTTTTCCAATCGGCCACCTGTTTTCTGTGGTTTAATCATTTTGTTTCCTGACATTTTCTTTCTACAATTTTTACGCCAAGGAATTGTTTAAATGTCAAAATTGCATATTCAAAATAAAACAACCAAATTTTCCAGCTTTTGTTTCGTTCTGTTTTTTTCTTCAGGGGTTCCTGTTCAGGGCTGCGGTTTCTCATGGTAACATGTTGCCCGTGCTCCTCTCCTGCCGCACAGGGACAGAGGACGCAGTGCGAGACACGACGTACCTCATCTAGTCGGTCCTCGCTGGCGCCTCTCTCGTAGTCCACGGTCATCTCTTTTAACAACTCACCTGCAAAACAAGACAAACACTCATTTATACTTTTAGTGTGTGTCGTGTCAACTCGCTGGCGCCTCTCTCGACACGCGGTGTCCACGACAAGTCATCTCTTTAAACTAACTAACTCACCAAAGTGCAAAACAAGACAAACACAATTTCTTTGTTTGCTCTTATTGCTATTTCTTATCTCTATTTCTATTTGTACTCATTGAGCTGGAGTTGCTACGACAAGTCATTTCCCCTGAAGGATGAATAAAGCCATGCGACTCCGATCGTGATGTAAAGCCGAGGGTCTTGATCGTACCTGGAGCTTCTTCTGGGTCCGCCGCCTCGATCTTGTCCATGAGGTCGTTGGAGTTCCACTTGGAAATTTCCTTGGGGAGCACGTCCTCAGGGTCCGAGAAGTCCTCTGCAGGGGAGACACGGGGACAAATATGATTAATGGCCGACAGTCTCAGTGTCGTCCAGGGCTCCCTATCTGAGTTGGCAGAAGGTTATTTGAGCAATTTGTATGAATTATGAGGAGAAAATGAGCTGAAAGAGATGTTTCTCGAGATACTGGAAAAAACCATATGCTGAAAGTTTCATTTAAAATGCTTAATACATTTCTGAAGGTGGCGGCCAAGTCGTAAATACAAAAGGTGTTTCGCTGTTTGACAGATGGATCTTTCTTTTCTGATGAGAGAAAGCGTTGCAGTCCAGTTATCGTCATTGAAAACAGAGCCTTTAAAAGCATATTACTGGCTGTGTTATTCATTCATTGTTGGATCTGCAAGACAATCTTCGTCTTATCCCATAATTTCTCTCCTGGGAGACTTTTGTTGCTCTGCCAATATCTTGAGCTTCCGACATACAGGGAGCTGCCTTCTGTTCTCTTCAAGGAATTAATCACGACCAAAGAGAGAACTGAAATATTGCAGGTTGTAATATTCTATCATTTTATATGCTTGAAGAATTATTTACTGTGAAAAACTGTTAAGTCACTGTGACAAACCTCAGAGGCAACAACTCTGGACTCTGCAAACTGCAGTGAGACCTTTTGCAATTATCCAATATGTTTTCTGGAAGCAACTAAAATGTATTTCATTGGTGCTTATGAGTTGTGTAATCTGCCATTCAAAAAAAATTAAAATAATAATAATAATAATAATAATAATAATAGGTATTAGCATTGAGAACTTTTTCCCATCTTTTGCTGCTCATGTTCATGGAACGTGTGCACATCTTTTGAGTTAAAGTGGATTTCAGAATTTTGATCGTTTTGGAACTTCAACAGCGAATGAAGCAAAACTAGAATAAAATATTTTGATCTGTGATGAATCAATTACTCCCCCATGTTGAGTGTGTGCATGGAGACTTCTCCCTTCAAGCATTTAAGTGTGTGTATGTGAAGCGCTGTGAAGCTGAGGATTATCGCAAGAGTAGAAAAAACATAGAAAGCCAGTATGAGATGAAATCTGAGCCCAGACTGTCCGTTTCCAAATTTAATTCACGCAGCACAACCACCTGACTCACGCAGCACAGCAAAAAGAGAAGATATTTTCAAATACTGCACTAGAACTGGATTCAAAGACACCACCACGCTCATCTTTAATTAAATTCAATCACTTCAGCAAAGGGAAAAAAAAAATGCGACGTGGGTTCATTTCAAGGAGGAAACAGGCAACAGGGGATTCACAGCGACATCACTGGTGCAAATAAATAATCAGACGTCAACACAGTTCAGTCTAATGATTGTGAGGTAGTTCCAAAAATGATGGACAGACTCAACTTTAAACAGGCGCAAACGAAAGAATGCAGGCAAATGTTTGAACAGTGAAATAAACGACAGGATGATTTTATTCTGCCTTCATCATCAAGACAAAACACACGGAGTCACAAACACTGATGAAGGAATCGAGGCGCGTCATTTAAAGCCTTTTTTCTTCTATGGATTGTTTTATCATGTGTGTGTGTGTGTGTGTCGACAGCAGTGGAGCAGGGTTGACAATGACTGTGACTGTGAGGTGGACGTCGGGGTGACAGGGGGTCCTCGGCCAGCCGCGGCGACACACTGGTGTCGCAACTATTTCAACTGCAGCCCCAAAGCATACTGGGTATCTGGGAAGCTTAAGAATTGATCTGCGGTTGAAGAGATGCATGCAGAGTCAGCAGGGCTGAGAGGCGGAAAACCTGAAAACACAGCTGAAAGTCTGATGATGCTGGTGGCTTTTTTTTTTTTGTTGTTGTTGCCGATTTGCGTTGTTTTCAACAACAAAAAAAAACAACATAACATTGAAAAGTGTGACCGTTACCGTGAGCGTCGAAGAACTCTTCGTCCGAGCTGTCGTCAGAGTCCCGCGCAATGCTCTGCATCCGCCACTCGGAGATGCTGTGACGCGATGGGCTGACTGGATGGGTGAGGGGACGCGCGCACACACACACACACACACACACACACACACACACACACACACAGAGAGAGGGAAAATAGACAAAATCAGTGTTATTTTCAGACGTGTGTTGCACCATACCTTTGTCTCTTTTTTAAACACACAAACACAGACGCACAACCTAACAAAGAAATAATGCAAATCTCCTTTGCCTCCCCTGCACGCACACACACACACGCGCACGCAGAGTGTTATATAAACACGCAACAGTCTCTGCGGTGCATTACTTCATCCCAGATGGAGTGCATGCTGTTGGAGGCGGGGGGGGGTGGGTAAAAGTGAGACTATTGTATGATGGACCATTTGAGGATGCAGCCGCCAGATTTTGTCTCTCTCTATCTCTCCCTCTATCTCTCTCTCTCTCTCTGTGTGTGTGTGTGTGTGTGTGTGTGTGTGTGTGTGTGTGTGTGTGTGTGGGAGGGACGGATGGAGGCAGGCAGGGAACACGGAAGGAAACGGCAGCGTTGCAGGGGGTGTTCACTGCAGAGTGTCAGCAGCCACTTCTGGTCCGTGATGTCAGCGACGCTGCTATAAATAGCCCAAAAGAGCGGGCGAGGGTGGGAGAGGGAGAGAGAGAGAGAGAGACAGAGAGAGAGAGAGAGGCTGCTGGAGGTGAAACAAGGTTGGAGCAACAGTGGCCAGCAGCCGGTGGAGGCGGGGGGGTGACACCGTAGATGGGTGGGTGTCGGTTGGGGGGCACCGAGTTGTTTGGACATGTGGCTGGTGACGCGAGTTCGGCTGCTAAAATTAGCGCAGGTGAGATTTGCCCCCCTGCTGGTGTGCAGCAGCAGCAGCAGACAGACAGAAATGCATTCCAACATTGAGAAACACGTGCCAGCAGGTGGCGGACGCAAAAAAAAAGATCCTCAAAAAACAAAAACAAAAAGATTGTTTAGCATCAATACAGATCAATAACTTTGATTTGCTCATAAGCTCCTGATGCTGCTACATGGAAGCAGAAAAAATAAAAAATAAAGGGTTGAGGATGGTCCTGCTGGGCTCTGAACCAGTTTAACCTCTGCCGTGGAATTCTTTGCATAGCAGTGCCGACACGCCTTCAAAGTCTCGACTGACTGTCAACAACCTGTTTGGACTTGGCCGGGAGAGTTTGTTTGCCCTCGCTCGCTCGCTCGCTCGCTCGCCCGCTCGCCTGCCCGCCCTTCAAAGCGGGACGATGACTCTGGATGGGGGGGTAAATATAGACATGGCCATGTGCAGAATGGAGAGATGTGGGTCTGGGTGCTGTGGAGGGAGGGCAGGACGCATGACGAAGGCAGGTTTTCACACCACACGTTCACGTTTTTGAACCCCCAATGGCCACTGGAGGTACTGCAGCCAAAAAACGGACGAGCGTACAGCTCAAAAAGCGTTTTTTCCCCCATTAGACCGCAATGCAAAAAGAAAGGCCTATAAAACAGCTGGCAGGACGACCTTTGACCTGAAACGTGGTTCGTAATAAATCTGTCTATCACAGATTTTTCAGGCATGGACATTTAATCTTTTATGTATTTATATTTTTCTAAAGAATCGCAAAGGCGGGAAAATCTTCAGAAAAGAGTTTTATATTCCCGGCGTGATGTCTCGGCTCCTTCTGGTTGGCTGATGTGTCCTGGTGCATCACGGGGGGTTACAGAGGCATGATGGGAAGTGACACGGCGGAAGCCGAAAACATTTTGGGTGTATGTGCTGGTGGAGCAACTCCATTTGAATGAATGGGAGCCGTGCTGGATCTCTGGGAGGTTTGGTGGAACCTCATAGACTCAATCTCAAACGCCGACACAAGGTGGCGTCGGTGCTGCTCACCTCCCCTTTTGGAGGAGCGCGAGGAGCGCGAGGAGGTGGACCACTGCTTGGTGAGGACGCCCCGCGGCTGCAGGGTCTCTCCGCCGCCGCCGCTGACCACCACCACCTCCTCGGCCTCGATGGAGCTGATGGCCTCCTTGGCCTCCTGCTCCTTGTCCGGCGACGGAGCGCCGCCGTTGGTCTCCGTGGCCTCCTCCGCCTGGCTGAACTGGGCCATCTTGGTGGCCAGGGCCAGCTGGGTCTCCAGCTCCAGCTGCCGGATGTCCTCCATGGTCAGACCGTACCACTCGTCCTGCCAGCACCAGGCCTGCCGGTGGGCGCGGACCATCACCTTCCTCAGGCCTGGAGGCAGGGAGAGGAGAGAACACACACACACACACACACACACACACACACACATCTAAATGATACGGCCTCCGCCTTTAAATGTGTCATTATTTGTAGTGTGTTGCAGTGATGTTGGGTCTGAATGTATGGTGAAAACTAAACTTGCAGACTTACCAACGTCGTGGATGAAGCGCTCGATCTTGGACTGCATGCCCCAGTAACGGAACTCCACCTTGCAGAGCTTGTAGGCGCACATGATGGGGGTCTTGCCGGGGTTGTTGTTGTACTCCTCGATCCAGTCGTCCCTCAGCGGACCCCTCTGGGTCTTGGCCGACTTGTAGAGCTGCGTGTCCTCCTCCGCCTTGTACTCGTGAGGAGGGATGGGGTCCGTCACGATGTCGATGGGGTCTGCGGGAGACACCGAGCCACGCCTCAGAATCACGCTTGTCAAACACTCGAGGCGGCTTGAGGACGAGACTGCCGATGCCCGGACTGCCAGGAGTGCAACGCCTGATCAAAATGATCACAGTCAGGAGTTTGTAAAGTGGGTCGCTGCGTGACCTCAAGCTGAGCAGCTTCACAAACTCAGTATCTGTGATAGCAAACAGTGAAACAACAACAGTACCACCAGTTCACCACACGTGGGCCTCGCCTACTTCATATTAGTACACTGCAGAGAAAGGGCTGCAGCATCAGAACATGAAGAACAGGATTTAAAGTGGACTCAGATTAAAATAAATCATACATATACACATATGTATATGTATACATATGTATATATATATATATATGTAACATATGTATATGTATACATATGTATATATATATAAATGTATACATATGTATCCATATGTATATATATATATATATATATATGTATATGTGTGTATATGTATATATATATATATATATGTATATGTGTGTGTATATATATATATGTGTGTATATATATATATATATATATATATATATATATATATATATACATATATATATATATACATATATATATATATACATATATATATATATACATATATATATATATATACATATATATATACATATATATATATATATATATATATATATATATATATATATATATATATATATATATGTGTGTGTGTGTATACACATACATACATACACATACACATACATACATACATATATATGTGTGGATATACATGACTTGTGAACATCAGTGCTTGTGACTCTCACCGATGGTCCGCTGTCGTTTGTCTGCTGCAGACAAGTTAAAGACGTCTGCCTGGTTGCCAGTGTCAGGTTTGTAGTAGGTCTCGATGTCAATGGAGAACTTCTCTACAAAGGGACAGGTGTATCTGCAGGCAGGGGAACAAAGAGATGTTCAGACTCTGTTTTTTTTGTTGTTTTTTTTACTCTGAGGTGAGAGATGAGAAGAATTTCATTGGGAGGGATGACAGGCTCTCTCTCTCTCTCTCACTCTCTCTCTCTCACTCTCGCTCTCTCTGAGGAGGACGTGAGTGGTGTTAGCCGGACCCATGTGTTGCATGTGAGGCGCCACCGGAGGAAGCTGCTGTCACTGCCTGAATAGACATGTCAAGTGGCACTTGCAAGTCTATCAATATCCCGATGGTGCAGTCTAGTCAAGGGCACTTTTTCCCTATTCACCACCTCCACGTCTTAGTGATCACCGAGCGCCACGCAGAGAGTAAGAGAGAGAGGGAGAGAGAGAGAGAGAGAGGGAGAGAGAGAGAGAGAGATAGTGGCTCCCACCTTCACATCAAACATCTGCTGACCTCCCAAATTTGGCACCATAATCTGAAGATCAGCTCGGCAGCATCACTCACCCTGACTGTTAATTCTCTTGAATTCTCTTAAATTTAAATGTATATGCACATATTTAATTGAATTATTATAAGAGCAAATGTCAAAAACCATGTTACCTATTAACACAAGAGAGTGCTGTTTTTTTCCATATAAAACTAAGCAAAAGCCTAAAAGCTACAAGCTGGGAATTTTGGCAGAGCGAAGTGCTCCACGTGGTCCCACCGCCGAGGCTGCGGAGGCTGGACGCTCACCTGGTGCGGGTGTAGGGGTAGGCGTTCCATGACTCCTCTTCCACCCTCAGCGCCGCTTTGGGCAGGATGGAGCGGAACCAGCTGGGGATGTGCATGCCGATGTGGTAGACCTTGTGGGTGTACTGGCCCGCGCCACCCGGGCCGTCCGTGTAGGGCTTGTTCTCCAGGATCTCCACCCCGCTGCCCTCGCCGCAGCTCTCCTCCCGGCTCTTTTTCTGCGTTGGTCAAATGACATGCGTCCATTAGGGTCGGGCATCGAGCATCGACTGGAGCTGAGACTAAAGCTCATTGCTAATTTCATTGCTCTGCCCACTGACTAGGAGGAGGAAAAATGAGAAGGGGAGAAGAAGAAGAAGAAGAAGAAGAAGAAGAAGAAGAATGCACCTTTTTTACAGACAAAATTATGATAAAATAGATAAATACATAAATAGATGAATAAATAATAATGAACAATAAACAAAAAAAAAAAATCAAGCACAAGCCAAAAAGCCAAAAACAAACATCCAGTCTTTCAGTCTTTCAGTGTATCAGAAGAAGAAGAAGAAGAAGAAGAAGAAGAAGAATGGGTGGTTCGCTGTTTGCTAGTTTTTGCCCACCAGTGGGAGCTCAGTAACATGGACCTGCAACGTGAGGATGTGTGAACGGTTTTTAAAAGTAACGCTGTCCTGTTGAAAAGCGTACCCCTCTAAAAAATAAATTAAAATAAATAAAAATACATTTGACTTGGTGTATTTGACATTTATATACTGTGAAAAAAATGATGGTAAAGTTCATAAAAGTTTATAGATTTAAAATTCATGTAGCTGTTGAAACTACAGGATTAAATCCACAAAGACCTGTGGTTGGCCACGAGCCAGCTCATTCAAAACGTTTTTGACCCTGCCTCTTAAAAGAATCAGAATCGTACCAACCACAGCATTGATACATTACAATTATTTTTTTAAATTAAAAAAAAAAAAAATCAAAAACAAAATAAAAAGGAAAGGAAATGAAAAAAGGATTCAACAGCGTTTAGAGGTTGGATGCAGGAAAGTACTCTTCGGATATGTATGCTACTGGGCACTGAATGTGAAACTGGAAGCCTAAAACTAGTTTGTGCGGACACACCTCTTACTTCCGTGTGCATTGAGGTGTGCTGAGTTAAAACAAAAAAAAGCAGGACTGTGTGGAGACTGGAGCGGAACACCCTCAAGGCTCTGCCGCAAGAATGCAGAGTGGCGGCGACGCCGCCAGAGCGTCGTTGCGAAATCCCTCGTCTCCAAAGTGCAAAGTCCAATTGTTGCCAATTACCAGCACAGCAGAAGGCGGAGGGCAAAAGGGCAAAGGTGGCCGTAAAAACGTCACGGAATTGCCGCCGTGCGCGCTTTCTGTAAAAGCGAGCGACTGCAGGCGTGTGCAGTCGCTCGGCGGCGGCAGAGCGGGCGAGCTAGCAGCGTCGGGACGGCGTCCAGCTGCTGCTCCAGACCTCGTTACCTCTGACAGCTCCTTCATTAACCACCCGCGCTGCTCTCAACAGCCCCGACACGCCTCCCGAGACACAACACAGGCCGCCAACACCGCTGGCAGAGAGGCAAAACATGCCGGCCGCCGGCACCACGATCGGAAGTCTCTGGTTGTGACTCTGCTGCTCAGAGAAAAAAAAAAACCTGTCGTTGAGATTGTCTACAGCAACAATAAACAGCCGACATCTGGTTATTGATGAGTACACCAAGACTACAGCATCTAATCTTTCTTCCTGAAACGTTTCCTTTAATCAGGCAGAAGCAATCGAGCGCCGACTGCCAGGAACAGCGACAGTTCAGCAGCCAGATGACAGGCGCTGGCCGAGGGGGGGGCGGGGTTCTGGTCTTTCAAAAACACACAAACCCCCAGGAGGTGTTGAGGCTTCTGGGGAGGTTTCCAAAGTAGCCTCTGTCTCTGGCCTACAGCCACGTGTCCTCTCATCAGGCACCCAGCAGGTTTCAGATCTTTGAGCAAATGGTAAAAGGGTGCGATCACGATCCTGGTGACTTGTGATAGATTTTGAAGGTTCGGGTTCTGAAAAGCAATTTGTTGGTTTTCAAATAAAGGAGACAAAAAGGTTTTCTTCGTTCAACCTGGCACAGACACAAACCGGACATGTGGGCTCACAGGAATGAAAGGGCTCTGTGTCAACTTACTACCTTGCTAAAAAAAAAAATAATTGCACAATTTTATTTATTTATTTTTGGGGAGGTCTCTATTACATGAGTCCAAACAGCATTTCTCCTCTCCTCCTTTCTTTTCCCAGCCATTAAAAGTCGCTCAGAGACTGGAAGCAACCGCCGTCCAGTATTTGATCAGACAGGATGAGAGTCACATCCTGTGACTCTGGCTTTAAAATTATATTCGGCTCTCCTGCCTGGAGCCGGCGGGGCAGCAGGCCTCTTTCCTGCTGCTCAGGACGCCGTTCTCGCTTCCTCCCCGTCCAGATAGAGTCGCCCCGTCAGCCTGGGACGACCCAGACGCTCTCTCACCACATCCTCTCTGTCTCTCTCTCTCCCTCTCTTGTTCATGTATTTTGTATTTGATAATGCGGCGGTGGCGGGGGAGGCAGCAAGAGGAGCTGCTGAGGTGCAGCTTCCATCCTTTAGCTCCAAGTTCACCTGCAGGACCGACTCCAGGGACGGACGGACGGACGGACGGACGGACGGGGGCGACGTGCTGCAGTTGCCCTGGCAAAGTACAGTAGAGAAGCCTGGGTGTCCAGCGACAGACAGACAGACAGACAGACAGACAGACAGGAGGACAGACAGACAGACAAATAGACAGGCACTTATATATAAATCCCCCCCATTTTCCTTCTCTTCCCCTCCCTCTCTCCCTTCCCCCCTCCCTCCTTCGCTCTCGGACTCCCCTTTTATCCTCCGTTTCCTCCTTTCATTCACTTCCTTCCCTTGAAAGGAAGGAGGGCAAAGAAAGGGGAAAAAAAAGAAGGAAAACCTGACCACCGGCATGCTGCTGATGTCACCATCGCCACGGCAACGGAAAGCACGCAGCGAGCGGCGGCGGCGCTGCTGCTGCTGCTGCGCTACTGAGGGGGAGGGAGAGGTCGGGAGGAAAGGTAACTAGAGGTCGCCGAGGTCAGGGCTCGCCCGAGCCGTTCTTCCAGAGGAAGAATTCTTGCCGGCGACTCGTGGGTTATTTGCGCCTCCTTTACCGGGCCTTTTTCGCTTCCCGAACACATCCACGCCGAGACGGGATGACCTGCGTGCATAGTGGGGGGAACGGGGTAGATAGACAACAGAGCAACCAGACTGTGGGGGTTTTGGAGGGGGGGGCGCTGAGGCCCTCAGAGGAACTGCAGGTGACCAAAGCATTAACATTTGCAAGAGAGGCCTGGCTAGAGGTTAAAGGTCGAGCCTCCGCTGTGGAAACCCACGTGCAATAATCCAACATAAGCAAGTGTATTAGTGAGTACTCTCTGATGTAACCAAGTAAAGTTCCTGATATAATAACACACTTCTCATTAAGGCCTTTCCAAAAAAAACAAAAAAACAAAGAAACTTGGTATGAGCATATTCCCACGGCGCCACAGACAATAGATGGGCTTGTTTTCCCAGGATTTTCCAGAGCCCTCAAACTTAAGCACCTTATGTAGCTCATGACTTAACACCTCGAGTTAGTTCCATGCTCGGCAAAATCCACTTGCTGCTGTTTTCTGTTGTTTTCTGTCATTTTCTTGTCTCCAACCTGATCTTTAACTCCCTAGAAATAAGAGAATTCCATCATTTCTCACTTTGGTTGACTTAACTTTTCTCAAAGTATGCGCACTTTGTGATGTCACTAAGGGAACGCCCCCACCGGAACCTCTCCCAGGTGTTGGCTCCGCCCCTTGAGATGCTTCAGGGCCGCCTTCCAACCACGTGAAGGCTACGTGTCAACCTGAGCAGGCTGCTCCGCTAGAACGATAAAAATCTATAAACGGGGGAAATATGGGAACAATAAAATGATCCGACTCTCTCAATGCGCTGACTCAGCCAACAGTTATTCTAACATAACAACCAAGGGGAACCAATAAAGTATAATCCCAGACACTCCTCTGCTTAGGAAATCGATCTTGGAAACCTGTTCTCAAGATGATTCATTTCCTCGCGACAGACTTCGAGGAACCCTGACGTGAGGTCAACCCTCAACCTGCTCGTCAACAAACGCTGGGGGGGAAAAAAAAAATTGTGTTTCACGTTACATAACCAACTGCGCAGCCCCAAAAAAATCCCTAAACGTCCACCAAGGGTTTTAGTCTTCATGCTCAAGATGAACCTGCAGCGTCTGCGCGACTTCAAAAAAAAAAAATGATGAAACGATATTGCACCAGGTTCTGGTGTTCTGCTGCTGGAGCAGGCAGCTGCACTCCCTCCACCGCCACCCCCCTCCACCTTGGATTAAAATAAATCCTCCTCTGTGTATATGTGCCGGAACATATGTTGACACACCACCGTCGTAACTAAAAGCTCCGTAAATCTGCTGCGAACCGCAGCGACGCCGCGCAACGTAAATCTCCCAACAGATGAAACTTTCTGACAGGAGACGAGGCGGCGCGGCGGCATCCGGTGGGATCAGCGGCCTCACCGCCCCCAAACACCCCTCACCCCACACTACTGTTGTAGCCAAGACTGCACCAACCAACCAAGACCAAGACATCAGCAAGATTAGAGAGTATCGAGACCAGACCAAGACTGGATATATCAAAGAAAAACCATCAGGGAACAGAACAAATTACCAGCTTTGCTTCGTAAAACTAAAAACAATTAATAACTAGGAATATATAATAAGGGGGGGCGTGTCACTCTGGCTGTCACAAACGGAGTGAACCAAGGCAGCAGCTGGATTCTTATTATCGTGCCATTTGCAGTGTTGGCTGAGTCTCCACCCAGTCTGTCCAGCCGGACACCGAGACAAGATCCAATCAAAACGTCTTCGAGTCTGAGACCAGACCCTTAAAAAAAAAGTTGCCACGGGACCAAAACCAATCTCTAGTACGACGAATACCCCCCGGGCCCCTCCGCCACCACCACCACCACCACCTTCAGCCCCGCCCCCTGTTTTAAACTGAGTCCAGTTTAAAACGGGATAATCAGTGGGAACACAGCCGCCCTTTGTTCTGGTGTCTCTGCCAGCGTCACGCCAGCCATGTGACCGATCGCGTTGTAATTCCGGGCCTGTTCAGGATTGGGGGTGGGTGGTGGTGGGGGTGACAAAGCAATGCGGTGTTGTTCCGAGAGCTCACCTGGATCATGTAGAGCTGGGCGATGCGGTACTCGTCCACACTCATCGGCATGGGTATGCGGTACTCTTTGATGAGCATGGTGGAGCCTGGCGTCGGCGGGGGGGGAGGGGAGGGGCCGGGGGGGTGAAGATCGTCGAGGGCGGAAAGAGGGGAAGGGAGGGACGGAGGGGGGGGGCCGAGAGGAGCCTCCCTACGTGCAACTCGTCAGATCAGCAGCGGTCCGAGTTCCACATGGATGGTTCCTGGAGGAAGAAGAGGAGGAGGAGGAGAAAGAGGCAAATTGAAGCTGTCAGTCAGTGTGAACGGCGATTTCAGATTCTTTCGAGCGTGCAGCAGCAGCAGCAGCAGCAGGTCCAGCTCCACGTCCAAACCGCTCAGGTGGATGCTGGATCTGCGCCGGTCCTCGCAAGACAACCGGCAGCAAACAATCAGCAGAGGAAGAAGAAGCAGAATTCAACAACAAAACCGAAGAGGAATAAAAAGCAGCAGGAACTCCTCCACACACGCACGCACGCGCACACACACACACACACGCGTAGGTGACCTCGCTCCTCTGGTCCAGTTCCAGGACTGCTGGCTCCCACCATCAGCATCAGCATCTCAGATCCAAGTGAACCAACTTGGAGCTCAAACTTCTCTTCTTATACTCAGGTGTGTGTGTGTGTGTGTGTGTGTGTGTGTGTGTGTGTGTGTGTGTGTGGAGGAGGGAGGGTGCAAGCAGAGCCTGGACTCTCCCAGCACCCTCAGTCACATGAGGGTGGCGGGGGGTGATTGGGGGGGGGGCTCACTCAGCATAAGAGGGATTTGCCGGCCGAGTGGGGAGCAATTACGTAACGTCAAAAGAGGACCCCCCCGCCTCCCCCCAACCCCTCCCCTACACTCCCCCGGTGCGCGACGGTGCGTTCACGAATAGCAGGTCTCTCCATGGGCGCAGAGCCTCGCTGCGGAACCGCTGGGCCGGTGGCGGCGGGCGTGGGACGCATACGTAACGGCGGCGTGGGCGGCGTGAGTTGGCTGGGAGTCTGCTTTTGGCCCGGCAAGGGAAGAGCAGCGTGAACAGAGTGGAGCCTGGCGTGAACGGAACAAAGTTTGCAAAGAAGCGTTGAAGTGCTCGCAGGTGACGAACCAGGAGGAAGAGACACGAAGGTGGAGTGATGCCAAAGACTTGATGACTTGATTTGATTGGACTGGCCAAAGTGAAGACGTACAGCGCAAAACATTCTTCCATCAAGTCTAATTAATCAATTTCATGATACAACTATTATTAAATACTAAAGTATCGTGCAGGGGTGGGCAAACGTTGTGACTCATGGGCCACAATGGGCTGTAAAATTTGACAGAGGGGCCGGAGCAGCAGCTGATGGATGGAGTGCTTTGGTGAGCCACCTCATAGGAGGAAAAATATATCATGGGATATGTAGAAAAAAACACGAGCTTTAATGTCTACTGAAAATGAACAAAAGCAAAGTTATAAAAAAAAAATATGTTTGAAGTCCGAAGGTACTTGGCTCTTTATTGAAATGACTCGTAAAACACTGAAGAAATGGATGAAAAACAGCTATTTTAGGACTTACTATTATTAATTTAATACAATTTCTTTAAAGCAAGTCGCAATTTATCGTCTTATTTATCCATGAGTATATTATTATTACTGTTATTATTACTATTATTATTATCATTATTATTAATAATATTATTATTACTATTAACGTTGTTATTATTATCATTGCTATTATTATTATTATTATTATCATTGTATGTACTCGCATGTATGTTTAAATGGGTATATATGCATCTATGTGCATATGAACATGTGTAAATGTGCAGGTACGTGCATATATATATATATATATATATATATATATATATATATATATATATAATTTATTTTTTTTCTCTTTCTTTTTTTCCTTAGATTAATCAGGTTATCATTTGAATAAGCCCACAATCTGACAATTAGCTATGCAAATTTACGATCTGTTTTGTTCTCTTCTCACACAATAATTGTATATTGTTGCCAGTTGCCTCCTCTACTCTTCTCTCTCTATCCCCCTCATCACCCCCCGCCCCCCCACACTCATTTCCCCTCTCTACTTTCCTCTCACCCCCCTATCCATCCCTCCCTCAGTCCGGCCATGGCCAGAATGTCACCAAGAATATTATAATAAAACCACTCAAGAGGTAGCTCCTGAAACGACCCATGTGACTCACACTCTCAAGATCTACCTCTGAGAATAAAATCTGTCAGCCATCATAGACATTCAGAGACACTTCTGCTTGTCATTATGGCCAGACCGGACAAATTGGGGGGAAAAAAAGAAAAAAGAAAAAAGAAAAAAAAAGAAAAAAGAAAAAAGCAAGTCGCAATAAAAAGCTTATGGGCCCCTGGCCGTAGTTTGCCCATGCCTGGTATAGTGTCATACTTTGCACTCCATTGTTTGCAACCAATTACATTACATTACATTACATCATATTATATTATAGTGTTGCACAACACTTTAAACACCCTCATCTGTACCTGCCACTTTTTAACTTTGTATTTTGTCAACTGCCACTTTTTAAACTCTTTTCTTTATACTTTCATTCTTCTGCCACGCCAACATTTCACTGCCATGCCACGTGACGTGACAAATGAATGAATGCTTGAATCTTTAAAACTGTTGATTTGGAGCATCAAGTCACAGTGACGCCGCCGCAGCGTCGCTGAAAGAGGCCACCGGCAGCGCCCCCGTTAGGCCGCCGTCCACCATCTAGAGGTGTGAAGTCGCATCACGTTCAGATCAAGGTCCCACGTGAAGCAAAATTCACTCGACAGACGATCTCACACGAAGGATCCATCACAACCCCTCAAAAGACGTGAGAAGTGTTGACTCTTTCATTCATACAAGTACTTTGAATGCAAGAGCAGGGAAAACACTCTGTTCTGGAGTTCAGGACTTTCTGACATCACAAAGGGCAGCGACACTCCTCTCTGGGTTTTAACAAAGCATCAGTCTAAGGAGGAAACATGAATGGATGATTTATTTTCTTTTGAAGATGACAGCAATTCACTTCAAAGAAAAGAAAGAGGCATTTTGTTTCCCCCCTACACTAAGTTTCCAGACAAATTGAAAACCCTCCTGGTTTAAAGCCGCTGCACTCCGTCCTCCATACTTTTCTCAGATATCATCTTTCGATTCCTCGACAGCGCCACAACGCTTCGGCAAACTACGGAAGAGGATTGGGGCCACAAGGAGAAAAAAAAATTATCAAAATAGTATTTTATTTTTCAAGCTTCCATTTCAAGAAAAAATGTCAACATTTTGTGAAAACGTTATTCACAAAGTTTCAACTTAAAACTCGAAACGAAACATTAAAGTTTTAAAATAAAAACTCCTTCGGTAATATTTTTTTCTTGTCGTCTTGTGTCCCGAATCCTCTTCCGTAGCAAACCCACAGCAGAACGCTGCATATTGCTGAAAATAACCGGCCTCCTGGGAGCAGCTGGGCTAAAATGAGGGCTGCCTGCAGTGCAGAGGAGAGGAGCTCGGAGCTCCGGAGCCCCGGAGGCCTCGGCATGCGAGCGTCCGTCCGTCCGTCCGCTTTTAAAGGGGAAGGTCGCTGCACTGCCACCTTGGAGGCAGCACTGACAACAAACAGCATCACAAGCAGCTCCACCGCAACGCCGTTTCATCCCAACAAAACCATCCATCCATCCATTTTCCACACCCGCTTCTTCCTGCACTCAGGGTCACAGGGCTCTGCTGGAGCCTCTCTCAGCTGTCATAGGGCGAAGAGAAGACGCAGACAACCTTCTTGCTGTGAGGCGGTAGCGCAAACCACTGCGCCGCCGTGTCAGCATCAAAACATTTCAAAAATATTTTGTGGCAAATTATAACAAATGTTCATCTTGCTCATTTATTGATCACCTTGCTTGTAACTCGTGCCCAGGCTGCTGTCTCTACTAATGCTGATGATGCACATGAAACTATGACCTTGACTGGGAGTTCTGACTCACTTTAAGAAACGCCACCTTCAATTCAAGTCCACGATTGTTAATGTGTTGCTACTTCTTCTTCTTCTTTTTTTTTTTTCAAAAAAAAGAGATAAACCCGCACATATTTCACAACAAAAAAAGGTCAAAGGAAACACAGTGCTTTGCTCAGAGCCAGATGGCCGGCTGAAAAACCTCCTAAAACAACAACACAAATATGTATTTTCAATGAATATAAATCATTAACTCAAAAGCTTTTGTGTCGTAACACATTTTCATTGCACAACCGAGCTGCTTTGGGACGACCCACCCATTAGAGCCACTTTTCTCAGTATGAAATCACTCTGAACTTGGTGGCAACTGAAATAACAGACAGCAGAGGGGGAAGTTGTGTAAAGTAGTGTTTTTTACATCACTCTTCTGGAAGGAAGTGTCTGCAGGTACACACACACACACACACACACACACACACACAAACTTGCTGCTAAACTTGTGAGGAGAGTTGCAACTTCCTGTTTGGGTGATTAGTTGGAACAGCACGTCATGATTATCAGGTGTTTCCACTAAAACTGCCAAGATCCAGCTTGCAGTTGAGGAGGTAATCTGATTTGCGTCCCGTTTCTGAGGAACGAGAGAGAGTCAAAGAAACGAGCCGACTGATGCACCCACAACCAGCTGGCGCAAAAACTGTTTTGCCGTGATTTTTTTTTTTTTTTTTTTTTTGCCTTTGCGTTTATTAATAACGCCAGTTTGAGGCATGGGTATTTATTCTAGACGCTGTGTGCGGGAAAAAAACAGAAAGAAGTGAGCGTGCCTGGCGGCCGCCAGACAGCTTGGCACGCAAACAACCTCTGGTAAGGTGATAACCTTCAGATTAATGAGGCTCCGGTATCAACCGATCTCAGCCGCTCCTTCCCAACTTCACACCAGTAGCTAATGAACCCGTTGCCTCCGCCCAGCTCTGCCCCGAAAAAACGGCTTCCAGTCCCTGAAATGAATCTCTGCCTCTCTGGGCTGCGACAGATGCAAATAGAACAGAGTAGAAGAGAATAGATGGACTTTATTGATCCCAAATTGGGAAACTACGCTGTTGCATCACTAAAAACAACACACAAAAAAAACAACTATACAGTCATTACAGTAATAACTAGAAACATTAAATCAATCTATGTATAACAAACAAATAAGAGCAGATGTGCAAAAGAGAGTCAATTGTGCAGAGGCAGCGATAAGCAAGGTTCTACAAACCATTGGTGCAATATTTGCCAATATTATCTGTCACACAGCAGGGAAGAGTTATACATACAGATATATAATATATAATTACTCACTAGTTACTTAGTTACTCACTAGTTACACACTAGTGGCTGTATTTGCCACCAGAGTCCAGAATAAGTTCAAAATATGATCTTTCACACAGCGGGGGATGCAGATGCAGATGCAGATGCAGAGGGGCTCAGGACCAGGGTCAAAAAGTGTGTGATCCACCAGCAGCCTCCAGAGAGAACTGGCACTGAGCTTGACCCAGAAAAAAAGGAGAAAGAAAAAAAAAGGGAAAAAAATCCTCTCACATGCTGGCTGTTTAAAAATAGCCCCGGTCACAATAATCCTCGCACACGAAAGCAGAGCGCCTGACGTGGTTTGCTCAGAGAATATGCTCATTCCCCCTTTCTAAAAATACAGTCTGCGGCGGCGCCCCCTCCAGGCAATGACGCAACGGCATCGCACATGCTCCTGCGAGCGCGCTCGTCATCGTCACAACGCCGCCTCTGATGCCGCTGCAGTTCCCGTATCGAGCGGAGCCGAGGCGGGCGAGGAGCTACAGGAAGCCTCCAGCGGGTTTGGGTCTGTTAAACATCGCCTCGCTGGACCACTTTCACCAGTTTATTTCCGTCCCGGACTCCAGTGTAGAGTCCTGGTGCCATGAATTAGCAAATAAAGTCAATAAATAAATCCCTCAATCTCCAGAAAACTGCGTACTTCGCACTGTGTTCACAGCCATGACATAAAAAGAACAGCTTCAGTTTCCTGCTTCCTGGTGTTGGGATGGAGACGACGGCAACCAGGTGGGTTTTTAAGGTGGAACAGGCAACTGGCTGGGGAGGTCGTGACCTGTGCCCAAGGACGGACATTTTTGGGGATTTCACCATGGGATATGAGGGAATAGTTTCTGAAGACAGTATTGCAGCATGTGGGGCCTTCAAAGCTTGTGTCATGACTGTGCTGAAACAGTGGGATGTTGCAGTCAATGACGGTCAATGATGTGGAAACACGGTGGATCCGGTGGATTTTCATCAGAATATACAATGTGCTGGATCTTGTTTTTATATGTGCTGTATTTTACACTGAAACGTCAATGTGACAAATCGGCTTCACAACACTGTTCGGCTGTCAAATAATAAAGCAGATTGCACTTTAAATCTCAAACTACGATGAACAAATTGCAGGTAAACTGCAGTTCGGTTTATTATTATTTTTCTTTTTTCTTTTCTTTTTACACACAATACTAGAGACACAGTTGGGACGGGCAGAAGAGTTTTGTTTCACTGTTGTTTTCTTTGGATACATGCAAAACTACCTGGGCTGTTGCGCCATCTTGCAGTCCCCGCGCGAACCGATGGAGCCGCCTGCCGCGCTAGACGCCCCACTCGGGGTAAGGAGCAGTTTCCACATGTAAAGCATGTACAGCAGTAACAGCGGCAGTGCCAGCAGAAGCAGCAGCAGCAGGGTCAGCTCGGTGACCCCTAGCAGGTCCGGGGGGAGGGGGGGTGGGAGTTTTTTTCCACAATAGTGTCTCCCTTAAATTTAGCTCTGTTGTCTGGAGCAGCGGAGGGTGTGGGTGAATCCCAGAGTGCCTGGGGATTGCGGGGGGGGGACTGTAGGATTCCCCCTCACCAAACAGCCTGAGATGCCCCCCACCACCCCCACAAACACACCCTCCACTCCCACCCTTTTTAGACAACAAATGGAGAATGCTTGGGCCTGGACATCCTAAAATACCATAGATCAGTTTCACATGGCACTGGGAGGACTGGCAGGACTGGGACTGGGAGGACTGGGAGGACTGGGAGGACTGGGACAGCTGCCCTTGACTGACTTGATGGGCTTAAGCACCAATCCAGTTTAAACTGTCACGTGGCTTAATGGTTTCTAAAAAACCTTGCTCATCCGTGCCTCTGCACAACTGACTGTCTTTTGCACATCTGCTCTTGCTTGTCTGTTGTCCATAGATTGACTTGAATGTTTCTCGTAATAACTGTGAAGACCGCGTAGTTCATTTTTGTGTTGTTTTTTAGTGAATAAAGTACATTTATTCTATTCTATTCTATCCTATGAAGACGATGCTGCTGGATCCGAGGGGAGTTGATGGTTGTGATGGTGGTGGTGGTGGTGGTGGTGGCGATGGTCGCGGGTGGGGTGATGGAGTCAGCGTCCACCTGCACCGACGTCAGAGGCCAGGAGGAATATTTCAGAGCAGGAGACTGTAAAACACTTTGCCCCAGATGGAGCACTAAATTAATGATGGAGCCTCATTAATTTAGTTTAGATTACCTAAATCCCGGTTTAGTTAATCTAAACAGGGTGTCTGCAGGCAACACAGGTAAGCACCCATGAGTTCAGGTACTGGTCAACAGAGGTACGGCAGAGCCAGTGGTCACTCAAACAGAGGTCACTGACCTTCCTCCAACACATCGGTAGGAAGGGGAGTTTGTCCTTTTCCTGTCCAAGTGGCACTGCCTCCTTCCTTTCTTTACCAATCACACTCTCAGGGCATCAACTGCTTGTATTGGCTGAATCATAAGGAGGGTCTAGAACAGGGTTCAGGTTAGATGCTCGATGATATGCTTTTTCCTCCTATGAGGTGGGTCACCAGAACACTCCATCCACCTGCACCTCTGTCACATTTTAGAAACCTTTGTGGCTCACCAGTTAAAAAAGTTTGCCCACCCCTGGACTAGAAGAAGCCAACCAGAGGGGTTAAGTCTAAGTCACTACCTCTCCCTGAAAACAAATAATAGAGAATCAGACAGGAGTTCATCCCATATGCATTCCATATGGTACCAGGATCTTCATTCTCCCTTTGGCGTTCCTTCTTGGTTCAACTGAGGCTGCAGCTCAGCCTAAACAACGGGGAATCTATGTACATGCTTGCTTGTTTTTTCAGTATTAAACCTTCTAGAACAGGCATGGACAAACTAAGGCCCGGGGGCCATATGCTACACTTTTAAGCTTTTAAATCCGGCCCACCGAACTTGAAGAAACTATATCAATATTAAGTAAGTCATAAAATAGCTGGATTTCATCCATTTTTTCAGTGTTTTATAAGTCAACAGACATTAAAGCACGTGTCGGTTTTTCTTCTATAAGGTGGGTCACCAAAACGCTCCATCTATCTGCTCCGGCCCCTCTGGCAAATTTTAGAAGCCCTTGTGGCCCACGAGTCAAAAAGTTTGCCCACCGCTGGGCTAGAACTTAGTATTTTGTACGACTCCTTCTTGGGTTAACCAACACGCCACAACTCACAAACTAACAAGCCTCTTTAACGCCACCCAGAAAAAAAAATCACAATGAACAAACTGCGAAGCAAGGTGGCCGGGCGCTTCCCACCCACAACTGTATTTCTAAAAGCCGGGAGGATCAAACAAACCGTCCTCCGTCCCCGACAGGAGGTCATTTTCATCAACTTGAACGCGAGCCACCAAAGGCGGCCTGCAGATGCGCCTCGCGCTCGGCGCCTTTTGATTGCTTTGCGTCGTTTGATCTGACAATAAAAACAGAAGCCGAGAGCAAACATTCGGCCCGTTGCTGAGTATAAAAAAGGAGCAGATGGGCTGCGTGTGTGCGTGCGTTGCGAGCTCCGTTATCGCACGCAAACCAGCCGAAAGGCAAAAAGCAAAGATTCTATTTTTTGAAGTTCATCAAGTTCAGTCATTAGAAGATCACTGTGCAAATGTAACTGGTTGCAATTATAAGCTACCCTATTTAAAAAGCAAAAGTAATGTAACTATTTCAATGACTTTATCAAAGTAATGCAACAAATACATGTGATTACATTTGCATTACTTTACGAAATTCCGAATAAATGTTCTGCTGTTTGAAACTGTTGAGACCCGACAGTGATGAACTTCCAGCAGGACTCAGAACAGGGGGAGACAATTCAACTAGTTAGGGGGCGCTGCAATTCACACCTTGACCGGAGAACCAAGCAGCAGCATCAGAATAGCATAAAACTTTCCTCGGGTGCCGAGCCAGTGAAGAAGAAAACCAGACAAAACAACAACAAAGAGATGATTCAACATAAAGCCAAGGTCAGATGTAATTAACATCGTAATCATGATTAATTCCACAAGTGACTGCAATTAAATTACACTTTTTTCCAGCAATGTAAGTGATGACGTGAGGTTTGAACAGCAAAGGCATCACACTACAAACCTCCTGAGATCAAACGCATAGATTTGGGACCAGCCAAATACATGAGCAGTGCAGCGTTTGGCGCCACGCACGCTAAATCGTATTTAACTCCCATGATGCACCTTAGCCCCCACACTCCACCTCCTCCACCCTCCAAGCCCTCCTCCACAAGGCCGAGGAGTTTCTCAACTCGCTGCAGCAGCAGTACAAGGAAAAGCTAAAAATACCCGACACCCAGCGAGCTTCTCCTCCTCGGTACCTCCTCCTCCTCTTTCTAAAAATGATCCTGACTTCACAGCGATCGCGAGGACGACCATGAACCCATCACAGAGGAGGTGCAGGTGAGGATGAGGAGAATGAGAGAACATCAAGAGACCAGTTTAAGGAGAAATAATTGCATCGTTTTGTTGGGGCTGAGTTCCAGATAGTTCTAGTTCCAGATGATCTTGAACGATCAAGT
>CM020507.1:21952500-22187500 GCA_009823395.1 Thamnaconus septentrionalis
TAACCAACCAACCACCCCCCTTACCAGCTACACACCTAACCAACCAACCACCCACCCACCTAACCAACCAACCACCTAACAAACCAACCAACCAACCACCCACCCACCTAACCAACCAACCACCTAACAAACCAACCACTCAACCAACCAACCAACCACCCAACCAACCAACCACCTAACAAACCAACCATTTAACCAACCAATCACCCACCTTACCAGCTACACACCTAACCAACCAACCAACCACCCACCCACCTAACCAACCACTTAACCAACCAACCAACAGCAGTCATGGAACTGATGGTCCATAGAGGGCAAAGAACATACTTAACGAACGAAGAGTCTTGTTGATGATTAGACAGCCAGTTTACAGTAGGGTTAAAACTTTTTGCACCAGAAACTGCTGTTGTCATGTTGTATCGTGTAAATCTGTTTCCACGACGGCAACAACAACAAACAAGAGGCAGACAAGGAAAGAAATTGTTAATAAACATCCAGAAAAAGCATAAAATCAGGTTCTGCAAGAGGAATTTCCATGACGTAGGCACCTACAAACAAACTCTGACTGATCTGAAGGAGGTTCCATCTACATTTTCCTCATCCACAATGCAGCAGGTCTCTAGCAGCCAATTGGTTTTCATCACCGCTGAACCCTCCATCCACAGCGATGGCATCTTTTCTCTCTCCCAAAAACATGCTGGTCGCTCCACTAACATCTAGGGCTGCAACGATTAGTTGACGTCATCGATCACATCGACAACAACATTTTTTCAAGGCGACTACATGTGAACGCTAGTTAATTTAAGTACGTACGCATATTTTTGCAGTATCAAATGCAGGCCCTGTTGATACCAACGTTTATACTGAATTGTAACACTCTTTCACTGATCACTCATCAATTGTGTAATTAAGGGCTTATTATTTCAATATTTAGGTTGTATGGAATCTGTTTATGGTATTCAACTGTGATAAACATTGCATGTAATCTTAATTGTTAAGTAATATACCCAGGAAATTTTACGTTGAAAAATATAACAACTATGTTCCAGATAAATTTTTATGTGTCATTATTTTAATATATTTGTTCAAAAAACATATGCAGTCAGAGGACAACAGTATAACACAGTGTGGAGATTTAAGCAAGTCAGGTTAAACAGAAGTCCAAATTAGGTGCTGAAAAATAAACAAGATAAATGTGACTAATTGAAAAAATAATTTATAGATTAGTCGACAACAAAATTCATTGTGAGTTGCAGCGCTACTGACATCCACCAGCAGCTGAAAACGACTCAGACGGAAAGTTTTCGAGATGGCCCGACAGAGATTTCGCACTTGAAGTCTCAGGAATCCAGCTGCCGCACTGGGTTACATAACACCAGCAATCACGTCATTTTCTTGCTCCAAACAAAACAAAAGTTGTTTGTTTTTTTTTTGTTTCTGAAATGCAACCAGAAGATAAACTTTCCGAACTTTCAGCGTTGCAAACAACCCGAGCGAAATGACGGCACTCAAGTTTATGGCGTAGCTGAAGACAAAGAGAGCAGATATGAGCGAGTTACTGTAAAACCATGTTTCAGTCAGTCCACAATCCACTATCTGGTCCATCTTATCTGGCTGGCCTTGACGATACTCCCACCTGTAAGTGAGTTGAGGCTGACAGCGTCGACACGTGTGGGGTCAGAAAAGAATCAAGACGGTCCCGGAGAAAAGATCCACGTTAACGTCCACGTCGACGCTGCTACCGACATGCACATGTACACACCTGCTCTTTCCTTTCTTACTCTAGAAATATTTTATCTTCATTTCATTTTTTTTATTGATATATTTTTCCTTCTCTTTTCACTACAGTTTGCTGCTGTAATTTTACAAATGTCCCCAATGTGGACCTGATAAAGGTGTTCTATTCTATTCTATTCTATTCTATTCAGCACACCAGTATTCAGCACTGCAGCAGCATCTCCTACGGTTTATCACCAAGACGTGACATACGAGTACAAAATGAACAATATATGACAACAGCTGAAACCACTGCCTCCAAGAAAACCCAACAGCTTTCTTTCTTTTCTATTTCTATTTTTCCACCTGTTGTATCTGCTCTGTTTGCACCAGAAAAATCCACCTGAATCATCAGTTTGAATAGTAGAAGAAGCCGCAGTTGTGGTGAGCAGCCTGTCATTCAGACTTCAACCGACAGGAAGTGAGTTTTGCCTCATTTCCTCTAGACAAATGTCACGCTTGGTGCCTTCAATTCTCCCTCACGGCTACAAGTGTGTTGTTGCTGTTGTTGTTGTTTTCGTTGTTGACATACGTAACACGCTGATGGCGAGCAAAGCGAAGGACACGGGACAACAGCAAACCCGTCACACGCATCACGCCGACGGACGGAGGGAGCAGACGAGCCACGAGCCCCTCAGTGGGGAATTTTCCACTCCAGTCAGTCAGTCATACACACAATGTGTATTTCCATATTCTCACTGACGGTCAGGAAGAGAGTCGCCCTTGGCCGACAGCCTCCTGCAGCCATAAAACAGCAGTGAGGCGGCGGGTGAGAGGAAAACATCAGCACAGAATGAGAATCAACGCAACCAAGATGTCCCTGTTGGTCAAACAAGAGTTTTGCTGTGACCTTCTTTTCCCTTTACTGAGCATGTATACAGAGAACCTTTGCTCAAATTCAATACCTGAATACAGATCAAATTGGCTTAAACAGCAAAACTACATATTGGCCCATAATTACAGCCAATTATTCATTTTCTCATCATGAATAAAAACGCAGCGTACACCAAATGTAGCTTTTGCTTCCTCTGCTCAAAATAAAGCCCCCAAAAGAAGAACTTGTTATGTATAGAAAAGTGCAACCAAATGAAAGTTTTCCATTACAATGCAAATTATGCCATAGCGACTCGCAAAGGCAGCAAGCCCAGACTTTTAGACAGCTTTTCTTTTGATATTTAATGAACAAGACAAATGTCTTAAGACAAATCTGTTACAACTGTCTCAGATCTGACAAAAGGCTTTGAGAGACACAGCTGAAATGAGGAATGATACACTTATTCCCGTTTAAGATCAATGTATTGCTTTGGACAGTTTAATATTAGTCAAATCAATATAATAACGGACACAAAACCCTGACTAAACAGAGGCTTAGAGTCACAGAACAAGCGTAGCTGCCCCGGTCAATAACTGATAAGACCTATTAGTCAGTCTGCTGCCATGTGGGGAACATTTTTCTCAAAAAAATATTTTCATCCTTCACCTTTTTTTTAAATTAAGACCTGGATCTTTTGCATTACACTGCCTCATTTCGATGTCATAGAAAATAACATCCTGATCGCAGCAAAAACATGAACAACAGGCACCGCCCACTTTCTTGCGGAATGCACCTGCTGTCGCACTTCCATCCGCAGGTGCTGCCAACTCAGCTAATTCAGAGAGCTGAGCTAAGTAACTGGGACAAGACACTGGGAAAGAGTCCAAACCAGACAGCCACACTCCTGGAGGTAGGACTGTGTCGCTGAGTGAGTAGAAAGAACACATCGAAGTTACCTGACAGCTCCAAAAGTTTAAATCCACACAACTTATAGTTAGTGGCACATTGTGAGTGATCCAAAACAAAACACACAAAAAATGATTATTTTTTTTGCAAGGAAGCAAACTTCTTTTTCGCAACACTCATAGTCCTCCCTCAGCCCGGAAGAGAACTTGTTTGGCAAATATCCTGCTGCCTGCCACACTCACATCAGATGAGCTTCTGGCAACTTATAGGGGCAGGCGGTGTGCAGACATGGAAAGATGAGTGGATTCAGTGACTGACAGCCACGACTACAACCAGCGACTGTCCACAACATTATCAGCCTAGTGGTTTGGTAGATTAGTTCCTAAGGACACCACATGACTACGAGTCAATAGACTAGCAAGAGTGACTGGCTGGCTTGCTGTTGTAATCACTGCAGTTTACAACATGTTGCAATTCCTCAAAACAAATTATTGAGAGAAAGATTCCTTCTTTCCGACTCTGTCAACTGTCAAACGTATCTACTTTTATTTTCCAAAAAGAAAAGCCCCACATTTTCAACAATTTTGCTGAAAAACACTTGTAGTGCTCTTACTGTGAACTCCACCATTCCACTTCCTGTTTTGTTTTTTGTGTATAATTCAAAAACAAGGGAAGACCAATGAAACCTGTGAGATTACAAGGCAGCTGATCGTTCAGTCGTTACGCAACGCCGGCAGTCGTTATGACTTCAAAGGGACAAGACACAAGTTCAAACATGTCAACAGCCAGATAACGCCCGTGTGCATTCTCTCGTGCCATTCATTAGATTCTTCAACCTCCAACGACAAAAATGACATCTCAGAATAAATGCGCTTCCACTGCTTTGCTCAGCCAACATTCAGTGCAGGCAGGCTGGGTCTTGTTCATCCAACGCTTGCTGTCACGGCTTGCCTCAGTTGAACGTTCTGATCCGAAGACGCGATCCGTGCAGGAGCCACCCAACACGCAAGGGCATCATCTGCAGGACGGCTGGAATCAAAGCACAGCCTGAGAGTCAACAGCGGCCTCAGTGACTCACCCAGGCACTTGCTGAGTCAAGTGGAATGACTCTTGATGCTGAAACTCATGAAATCATACCAAAATGGGCCATGGGGTAATAAAACGGGGGAGAAGCTAGCTGGTGGACAGCTGGTTTTGTAACCGAGGCAAGAATAGACTGAAACAAGTTGCAGTTGAGTATCAGTGCAAAGTGCTCTTTGTAATGAGCGTGAAGCTCCCGAGATCCACGTTGCATTTCCAGTCGCCTCTGTCTTTATGGCCCCATGAAGGACGACGCAGCACAGCGTGCAGAGTGGAACGTGTCATCACCTTTTTTAACAAGCGTGACTGTGTGACAGCAGCAGCAGCAAGGCCGAAAAGGCATCCGGACAGGAAAGACACTGTTCACCGTCTTCCGGCCAAAAGAAGCTCGAGGTTGAAGCAAAAACAGAGACACTGCCTTGTCAGAACACGGTGTGTGTGTGTGTGTGTGTGTCTCTCTCTCACACACACACACACACACACACACACACACACACACACACACACACACACACACACACACACACACACCAGGTATAAATAAATGTACATATGGCAGAACATTAAATGCGGCGCTGCATCACTGCGAGTGGTGGTCAGATTTGAACTGGAGTAAACCCACATTCGCTTAGTTACCTAGCAACATGGCAGCACGGTAATGACAAAGTGATGCCTTGCAATGCTCATCACATACCTGGAGTAGCTGGAGGACAGCGGCGGGGCAGCCCTGGCTTCGGTCCAATCACGCATGCACACACGCAAAGTTCCCAGATGTTCTTCCGCCTTTTTTGAGGGGTGTGTGTTTGTGTGTGTGTGTGTGTCGGGGGGTATGGAGGAGGGTGATCAGTCAACGCCGTCTTCCGTTTTCTACAAGCACGAACGAGAAGTCGTCGGTTTGACGAGGTCCGAAAACGATGCCATCATTTGGACGTTGCGTAAAAGGTCGAAAGTCAGCAAACGATTCGCCGAGCACGGATGACTGCTCGGCCCTGGAGGGCAGCAGAGGGCTCGGCATGTAAATATGACGAGTGGAGCAACATCGTCAGCTCGGCTGGGCTCATTTGCATGTTGTCAAACGCCGTCCCTCCGTTGCGTTTGCGAAACCTCTCAGCATTGTTGCCCACGATAACGCTGGATATCCACGGTCGACACGAGAAAAGGCCAAAGTGTCTGTAGTCACATTAAAACGTCCTTGACTATCCCAGTTATCCCATGCAGGAGGTTGGCAGCGCGGCTCGGCTCGGCTCGGCTCGTCCTGACTTCAAGGCGGGGGAAGGAGGCGACTATGGGCGGCCTTACAGCCAGCAGCTGTCACGGTCGTCCCCGGAACGAAGAACAACGACGGCGTGCTAGATGATGAAGAAGAGCACTCGCCATCGTGAACTAGTCCAAGTCTGAGCCGCCGCAAGACTTCACAGTCCTTTCAAACGCGACGCAAAACACTGCCAAGTTGCCGTGAGCAAGAGCCCGTTTCCGGCACGAGCGTCGAAATAAAAGCCAGCGCCACTGCCGGCTTGCCGTGTCGAATGTAGTTTTAAATGTTTAATTTGAAACCCCGTCCAAAGTATCTACCACCATGAGAACATATGCTCAAAACGTACTAAACGTATTAGGTCGGAAGTTATTTTTCTTTCTTTCTTTTTTTAAGACAACGCATTTCAAAAACAGTGCTCACCTCACTTCCGGTATTCACCCTTCGTTTTGCTAACCTGCCATCGAATACTTCCTCAACTATTACACTGAGTAGTTTAAGGCCATGGCGCCCCCTACCAGCAAAAAATATATGACCGAATACCTACGGTTGCTGAATCCGTATTTGGCGTGTTTTGCATAGTTTATGTGAGTTTACGCTGATTTTTATTGCTGTCACAACCGCTTCTTTTTAAAATAAATGAATAAACAAAATGACTGTCACTGTCTATTCCCGCGCGTCTGCACGATCACGTGTGCTAACATGCTTTAAAGTTTGACCTTAGTTCTAATGTTCAAATCCCTTTAGTTTTACGTTACTTTACATTCACGAGCGAAACAATTAAACAATTCTTGTGTGTTTTGCTCTGAAACATTTTGGAGGCCATAATGTACAAACCTGCCAAATTTGTATTTGCTTGAATATATCTAGAATATACATGTTTAAAACACGCAGATTAATTTTAGTACTGCACTTCACATTTACGACACAGAGCAGTCCTTACCTGCTTTGCCTCTCTGACCAAATGACAGGAAACTAAAGACTGCCAAAGCTTAAAATGAGCCTGCTGACTAGTTTCACATCCTCTGCAATTTCTGGAAATGAATCACAAACCTAGAATAAATTTAAAGACCACATGACATTGAGATAAGACGTGATAAAATGGATGGATGGATAATGAAAAATATAATTTCAATGATGACTTATGAGTTATGTGATTTTAACATTTACTGCCGTGACCCTCATTATTTAGCAATGACAGAATGGGACATGACTACTGCGGGACGGGATCAAATCCAGAGACTAAAGTTGGTGGCACTACCTAAATTGCTATTGCCACATATATTTTAGTTAAAGTCAAGAAAACTATAAACCGTTTATGAATGTGAATCGACAACAATTTCCTGGCCAGAAAACTGAGATCTCGAGGAGTGAAACTTAATTGCTTTAATTATTTTTAGACCAATAATCATCGTGGAAAATACAGCTTCACTTTTTTTATCTAAACCTGGTGTGGAGCTAGCACTAGAAGGCTATTTTGAACCGCAAAGAAAAAAATAGTTCTCAAGAATTCTGATAGGATCTAGTGGCACAGGCATTGAAAATGGAACACCACAGGGGAGCGTTATTAGTCCAGCATTATTCAATGTCATGATAAATGACATTGGGACTGGTCTGTCTCTGTTCACAGATGATGTAGCAGTGTGGAAAAGCAGGAGGAACATGAAGTGTGAATATGAGCGAAAGCAAGGCGCATGAGATAAAATAGCTGACTCAGGAAGCAGGTGTGGTTTTAGGATATCCGTAGAAAAAACAATGTCAAGGTTTATCTATGTATGGAAAGGCAATTGAGAGGGTAAAAGTGTTTAAATTCTTGGGAATACATTTTTATGAAAGACTCACATGTAAAAATCATATTGACAGTATAGTAGGTAAATGTGAAAAGGTACTTAATGTGATGAGGTCTCTCTCTGGGAGCACTTGGGGTGCTGGCCAAGATATACAATTAATATTAATAGTGCACTGACCAGTGGTGCCGCCTTGGTTATTGCCGACGCCAGAAATAGACCTTAGCATGCTGGAGTCAATCAAGACAAATGGAAGCACAACCTGGTTGCAAGCAGATTAAAAAGCTCCTGGCAACATCATCTTCAAATATACACAGATGGGTCCCAAGATTCAAGAACGGGGAAGTCAGGCTTTGCCTTCTGTATTCCAAACCTGGGTATGGTAGTAAGCTGGCGACTGTCGGAGGGGGTTTCAGTCTTCAGCAGAGCTCATGGCCATAATACGGGCACTTGAATGGGTGGAGGAGGCGCAGCCAGGGCAGGTTGTTATTTGCTCAGACTCTGGTGCTGAATGACTTTGGGGGAAGGCAAGCTGGGAGTCAGGTCAGACCTGATGGTGGAGCTTTTGATGCAGGTGTACAAAATAGAGAAGTCAGAAGAGAAAGCTGGGTTTCTCTGGGTGCCAGTCCATGTAGGGGTAGAGGAGAATGGTGGCAGATAGGGTGGCTAAAGGGCATTGAAAAGGGAGGTGGATGTGGAAATGGCCATAGGAGCCAGAGTATAGAGTATAGAGCAGTTATCGGAAGAAGAATAACTGCAGGGTGGCAGGAGCAGTGGGGAAATGAAAAGAAGGGGAGGCATTACTTTAGTATTCAGAACAGTGTTAATGTTAATGCACAGTCTTAACAGTGTTAAAAAGGGGCAGGGTTACTTGGGGTCAGGGAGGAGGCATACAGTGACTATGACAAGGCTGAGACTGGTGCACTGTGGGCTGGCCTGGGACCTGTTCAAGGTTGGAAAGTATCAAGACGGACTCTGTGGAGTGTGTAAGAAACAACAAACTGTGAGGCATGTTCTCATGGCGTGCAGCCACTACAAAGAAGAGCGGAATAGGATGTATAAAGCAGCGGCAGATCAGTGGTGTCACGTTAAAGAGCCTCCTGAATCCCACCGAAAATCAACCAAGGGCTGTGAAAGAAGGCTGCTGCAGGATTAATCTTGCAAAGATGGAACTGCGTGCAGTCTCTGTCTGACCTGTGGGAGGCAGCATTGTGCCGCAAGGCGTCTAGTCTGCCGGAAACGACAAGAAGAAGAAGAAGAAGAAGGCAGCAGACAGGAATCGAAAAAAACACATAATGTCGTGGGTCCCCGAACAGTATTTCTGACTTGATATTCATAAGGCGCTTGTTCAAAGACATGTCACGGCTTTTCCCGTTCGTCAGCCGTGTGTGCAGTGCGTCCGGGATGCAGGTATGGAGGAGAGCTCCCCACTGTTTGTCTGCCCTGCTGGGATCGCGACCGGCCGGGCTGCCGAGCGTGTTGACGGCGGGCAAGAAGGAGCTGCTGGACCTGCCTGTCCTCAACGAGGACGAGTTGGAGGAGCAGTTCGTGAGGGGATCGGGCCCCGGCGGACAAGCCACCAACAAAACCAGCAACTGCGTCGTGCTCAGACACGCTCCCAGCGGGATTGTCGTCAAGGTTAATTTGACAGTATTACTTTTGTCGTTTCGTGTATTTTTCCCCTCCAAAGATAACAATGATTATTAATTAATCCTTTTCAAACACATTAAGATATGCATTAAAAAAAATGGATGGTAACCCTTAACATTGAATGTTAGTATGTCAAAGGCTAACAGAACTCCAACAAACAGTAATTGTAATATGGTAGCAAAACGACCATAAGATTAAACATGATTGTGAATATAAGAAAATAATAACACTTAGAAAACAGACGACATTCTCTGATACACGACCTTGGGTGAGATCAGAGGCGAAGTTTTGACTATAGAACTCAAGTCAATTGCATAATTGAAATGCATCCACAGATGTGGAGTTTATGAAACTGAAATGGACAAATGCAAGTGTTTGTTAATTTCACCTAGTCACCTTATGGCAGTATTTAGAGATGTCTTTGAGAAATCTGAATGATAATATATTGTGAAAAATAAAATTTCTCCCGCAGTGCCATCAAACCAGGTCTGTGGACATAAATCGGAAACGTGCTCGGGACATTATGAGAGAGAAACTTGATGTTTTATATAAAGGAGAACTCAGTGAAGTTATCACAAAGAAGAAGGAGTTGGAGTCGAGGAAACAGGAGAAGAGGAGAAAAGCGAACGCTAACCTGGAGAGGAAAAGACTGTTTAAAGAAGCGCTGGCTGCAGATTCCAAAGATGAGAACGAAACCGCTTGAAACCTCTTTAAAACACTAACATCAAAGTTCCTTTAGGGTCATTTTTTAACTGTAATATAAATGTCATTTCAATGTCATGGACATATTAAGGAGCCAGTTGAGGTGGCTCGGTCATCTGTATCAGATGCCTGCTGGACGCCTCTCTGGGGAGGTGTGTCGGGCATGTCCCACAGGGAGGAGACCCTGAGGAAGACTCAGGACACGCTGGAGGGGCTGCATCTCTCAGCTGGCCTGGGAACGCCTTGAGGTCCCGCCAGATGACTGACTGACTGACTGACTGACTGATTGACTGGGGCCAGGGAAGTCTGGCTGGATGGACGAATGGAGACATATTAAACTCCACTATTAAATAATAAAAACTGGCATTTTTCTGACAAAAACGTCTGGTTCAGTTTTATTATGGAAGTTGTGTTGTGAAAAAAATATTTCAAAGATTGAAGCTTCAGGACAGAATTTGCCTGTTGCGTTATTTTCCTCAAAGAGTATTTACAATTAATAATTATAATGTAAATGATGTGCCGAATAAAAAGCTTTATATCCTAGTTTCTCTTGAACTTTACTTTACCACTCCACCCAGTGACATACTTACTATGGCCATACCAGGTAATTTTAACAGTCCTTTGGAATCTACCTGCAAAGTGACAGATCTCACATCACACACTCAAGTGACTTGTCCACAAACATCTGGACATTTAATTGACTTTTTATTTTTTATTCGACTTTTCTGTAAAATTCTTTTGAGGTTCTGTTTGCATTCATTGAAAGCCCAAAGTCTCGCCAGGAAAAACTTCAGTAGTCTACAACGACTCCGGGAGGGGTCGCTATTACGCAGCCAGAGCTCTGGCCAATGACTGCGCTGTTTTAAGAAACTGGCACCCCCTTATGAGCCATGTAGCCAATGGGAGGCGTCGCATGGTTTTTAAATCCACCACGCTTCAGTAAGGCTGTTGTGGTCTGCCGTTGCATAGGGCTTTCCAATTGGAAATTAGGCCCCTTTAAAAGTGTTTATTTCGCTACTGGGGTGTAATTTTGAAGCAGACATGGCAAAAGGTAAAACTTCCAGCTCTCGTCGTTTCTGTACGTGTTTTGTACAACATACGGAGCACGCTGCAAATGTAATATTGTTAGACGTACCTGTGTGCGTGGCTCGTGTTTGCAAATGCAATTCGCGGGGAATTGAATTCCTTTCAATGAATGTTAGCCAAACTACTGGATAACAAAACTCCGGTTGTTCGTTTCTTTGTATGGTCACTACTGAAAGGCAAGAAAAGAGGACCGAAAACCAAGGACGTCGTGGAGCAAAATGTTACCTCGGAGAAGGAGACGAAGGAAAACAAACCTTCAACAAACAAGGTAAATGTTGCTGTTGTTTGCCACTTTAAACTCTTTTAAAAAGTCTTTGGCTGAAAGCGACGCAGCTCTCGCTTTTTTTTATTCACCGTTTGCAACAACACATTAAAGACGAGCAAACTGAACAACACGAAAGGAAGGGACGCTTTTAAAGCATACGCGTATATGCGGAATTAAGTCTAACAAAAAGAAGTCTAAAAGGCATGCATATGTCTCTTCCAACACGACGTAAACAGGTGTGTGTGTGTGTGTGTGTGTGTGTGTGTGTGTGTGTGTGTGTGTGTGTGTGTGTGTGTGTGTGTGTGTGTGTGTGTGTGTGTGTGTGTGTGTGTGTGAGAGAGAGAGAGAGAGAGAGAGAGAGAGAGAGAACATGTAACATTCATCATTTTGCTGTAAAACAGCTCAGGTGGCCATCTTCTCTAAAGCCTCCTGCAAATAAAAAACTTTTTCTCTCTCAACCTAATGTTGAATGTTCCTCCTGTCTGGCATATAAAAAGACAGCAGCAAAAGGGTTGTTGTCACTAACCTGAGAGAGCAAATGGCGAGGCTGTGACCTCACTCAGGGCACACATTTAATTTGCCGCCTCATGACACGTTGCTGTAAAGTGAACTTTGGAGCAAAGGGGACATTTTTATGCTTGAGTTGTCTTTTTAAAAGTATAGGCGATACCTTCACTTTTAATCAATAATGATAAAAAAAACAAAAAAACTTTTATTTTCCAGGAGTCGATGGGAAAGGTACAGTCATATTTCCAAAGTGCACGAAGTCCGAGCAAACCAAGATCCCCTCTGAGCGACAGCCTGAGTGTGGTAATCCAGGAGGGAAATGAGTGTGATGCAGTGGTTTCCGACAGTCCAAAGTTGAACAAAGGTGAGTCCCATTCACAGCTTTCTGACCGCTGTCACACACACTTGTTGTTTGGACATTCCTGTTGCACAGCGTGTCCGAGCTATGCTGCAGTCGCCTCGTGTTACTGATGGTCACCAGATCCGTGCATATAGAAGGCTCCTGCACATGTGAATGGTGGCAGTGTTTGCTGGTCCACTATCTTATGACACAACTTAACTGCTTTTATGAAGGAAGTCCACTCGCTTGGCTACCTAAGGCTGAAAAGTTTTGCCAGGGCAGTCCGACAGCTGTTGTCCCTTGTTTCTTAAGCTGAAGAAAAAGAATGCTTTTATTTATCCCACATTGGGGACATTTGCATATAGCAGCACGTACAGTGCAAATAGTGAACTAAAAATAAATAAATATGTGTACAAATTATTTACATATCTGTGTAAGTGTTAAAAAGAAATTTGCATTTTCTTGCACCTGTAGTGAAAATGTTCTTCCTCACTTTTAGACGTGCCGCCAGGCGAGATAAAATCCGAGAGTAGCGCGTCGGAGGGGCAGAAGCCTGAGACGCCCTGTCAATCCAACGGGAAGGGAGAACAACTTGCCGACACACCCGAGCAAAATAAGTCCGACGCAAAGACGCAGACCAAACCTGCAGCAGATGGCAAAGTATCAACGTCTAAAGCGCAGAGCAAACCTGCTCGTAAGCCCGGATCAAAACAGTTGAGTGCTGTCAAAATGTCCAAAGCGTTGAAGAAGCTTCACTGCAGACTTTTGAGCAGTGTCAATGAAGGAGCTTCACTGCAGACTTTTGAGCAGTGTCAATGAAGGAGCTTCACTGCAGACTTGAGCAGTGTCAGTGACGTCACGCTTTCTTTCTCTCAGGGCAGAAACTAAAGTTTCCCAGAACAGAAAGGTGACAGACTACTATCCCATCAGGCGGAGCAACAGAAAAACCAAGTCGGATTTGAAGGTTTGTCTAAATTATCTTTTTTTTTTTTTTTTTTTTACAACGTAGCGTTTACATTTTAGCACATTCTCGTTTTCAAGCAATGAAAGCCGAAATTTGACGAAGGACTGAAATGTTTTACAGAATGAAGAGCACAAACTTATTGATGACATTATTAGAAGTGGAGTGGAGGACGGCATGCAGGTAATGTGTACATTTTCCACTTTTGTTTTTTTTTAACAATATAAATACATTTCTTTAAACTGTGTACCAGTACTGGGCGCTCTCAATATTCTCAGTATATGATTTGTAATTACCATTCCTGTGTTCCAAGTCAATGAAACAAAAACAATTTTCCAAGTTGGGTAGAAAAACTACATGGCGTCACTTCGAACCAGACTTCATGTTTTAACAGGCGTTGAACTCACTCCCTCACTCACTAAAAGAAGAATGCTGTGGTCTCCGATTGTTGACAGGTCAAACACATCGAGGGGAAGGGAAGAGGGGTGTTTGCCGTCCATGGCTTCAAAAAGGGAGACTTTGTTGTGGAGTACCATGGAGACCTGTTGGAACTCTCTGAGGCCAAGGCGCGAGAAGCCCAATATGCTCAGGATCCCCAAACAGGATGTTACATGTATTACTTCCAGTATAAATCCAAAACCTACTGGTAAGTTTAGATGATTGTTTTCATCACATCCGTTCCATTATTGTTTTACTCTATGAAACCAACGTCATCAACCAGTACTTTCAATCTAAGAAACAGTCCATCGACAGAGACGAATCTAAAGCAGTCAAATTATATATTGAATTTCAAGCTTCAGATAAAGGGATTATATGCGTTAGAACTCTAATCTTGCACGACAGTGTGGACGCTACGCTGGAGACGGAGCGCCTGGGGAGGCTCATCAACCACAGCAAGAGCGGAAACTGCCAGACGAAGCTCCACCCCATCGACGGGAGCCCCCACCTGATCCTGGTGGCGTCCAGAGACATCGCGGCCGAGGAGGAGCTGCTGTACGACTACGGCGACCGCAGCAGCGCGGCCGTCTCAGCTCACCCTTGGCTCAAACACTGACTGCACCACCGCGGGCGTCTCCCTGCGATGCGACATCGAGTGATGCTCCTCGTGTTTCTTTGCCATTAGAATTCCAAAAAAAAAGATGTGACAGAATAGTGGACCTCAAACTGCCTTGTAAGTATGAAATGTTTTTGTCGAAAGTGAAGACGTGAAGACTCAAACCCAAACAAATGGAGTGCATTATTTTTTAATAGTCCTTTTACATGTCTTTTTTTTGTTTTTGTTTTTTTAATCACATGATTCGGAAAACTGAAATGCTTGAGATGAATCTCCAGAAGAGTCAGTATTTAATTGTCACAGAGGCTTCCATTGCTATAGAACCTATGAATTATTCAGTCTCACTGTTGTAAATTATTTCTTGTGCTGTAAATAGAGGAATAAAACACTGCCATTTCAGCTATTTTGCTTTGACTCCTTTTATCTTTGTTTTCTTGAATCTGCACAATTCATGCAGCCAATATTAAAGAAGTAAAAAGGTTGTAATTATCGACTTCAGTGACATTATTTGGCATGTTTCTTATGAGACTTCCTTATTTCAAAAATTAACTTTTCTCTATTTTCTCTATGCAGTTACTTGCGGCATGGCTCATAACCTGTATGATCAATGCGAAAAAGCATTTTCAAAATGTTGAACCCCCAAAGGAAAAACAAGATGTAAACAAAATTACTTTTTATTTTTTCAAACTTTGTAATTTTTTTTCAACCTTATCTGGAAGACATTTCTTGAGATGACATTAGGTCATTAGATAACTGGACAAAGGCGAAGGCCCCAAACTTAATTTTGATCTACAAAAATAATGTGTTTTTAAACCTATAAACAAGTAATCAACAGTACAATAACACTTTCCAGTTTCATTCGTCAATGTGCCCAAAATAATGTTTTCCTCAAAATACATTATACCAATGTTATTATAGTTAAAATAAGTGGTAGAAAATGCAGTGCTTGTTAGAAAATTTTAACATTTAAAAACAATTACACGTCAGTATTTAAAAGTAGCTAAATGACAAAGAACTGGGGTGGATAAGTCCCGTACATCTTCTATGTGGTTGCTTGTTGGCTTTTTTATTTTCGCCTGAATGAAAACCTACAGAGAGAGAAAAGTTCCACGATTAGTTCCAGGAGTCGTGTTCCCACCAGCGGCAAAACATTTATGCAACAAAGTGGTGAGCTGCCCAGAGAGGCAGAGCCGAGCCACGGCAGGACGTGAACACAGACAGCAGCAGCAGCAGCCAGCAGGACTATTATTTCGGCTGACGCATCAACTATTTTCCAACTTGTGTCTGCTCTCGTCCAACACACACACACACACACGGGGACGTGCTCGGCATTGGCATTAGAATTAATTTGGTCACAAGAACATTGTTAGCAGACAGGAGGGGGACTGTGAGCACAGCCTCTCCACTCGTCTCATGTGCAGCTCAGAGTTCCTCATACTTCCACACCAACATACAGACAGGCAGGTTTTTGCCACGTACCCATTAAATGTTTGGAGCAGGGATGCACCGCTGCAACTTTTTTACAGAACGAGAAGAGTATGAGTATTTGCATCTGAGCACTCAGCGATACCGACACTGAGTACTTAATAAGGTCATTACACATGATAGAATTACTTTGATTTTTTTATATTTTTCAACAAATGTTCTGTTATTTGAACAACATTCCTCAGTGTGTTTTTCAAGCACGACTTTCACTGTCGTACAAGCACACGTTAAACAAAATTATCATATGCGTACATACATAGACTGGTATCGGTGTCGTGGTATGAGGATATATTTTACGAGTGTAAGTAGAGTACTCAACCCCGGTATCGGTACCGATGTCTGACACTGGTATTGGTATTGATGCATCCCTAGTTTGGAGTGAAGCGGTGTGCTAGCTACGCTACTCACAGTTTGCTGATGGTGCTCTTCTCCTCTTTAGCATCGCTTATCGGGGCTGAATTGTGTTGCTTTGACTCTGGTGTGTTCAGGTCCACTTCCACCATGGTCACTTCATCCCGCGGCAGAATCCCACTGCAGGGGGAGAGAATAAAGCATTTTGTTCAAAGAATGTATCAACAAAAAACATTATGAGAATCGCAGAGCAGCGCATGGTCTGTTTTATTCTGCCAGTCCCGCCAAACATCAGTGTGTACTTTTTATTTATTTATTTTTGAATGGGTTTCATTTGTCAAATTATCACTTGTTCCAATTTCTTCCATGATCAGCATGATAAAATCTTGCACTTCAATGTCTCGGTCCCCCAAAAAAGAGTGTTTGGCAAATATCTAGATCAGGGGTGGGCAAACTATGGCCCGGGGGCCATATGTGACCTGTAAGATTTTTACTCCGGCCCGCAAAATTTGGAATACTATTAGGAATTCTATTAATATTAAGTCAGTAATAAAATTGCTGTATTTCATCCATTTATTCAGTATGTTGAGAGTCAAATTTTGTTGTAACACTTCAGTTCATTTTCAATTGACATTAAAGCACGTTTCTACATATCCCATTATATATTATTCCTCCTATGAGGTGGGTCACCATAACACTCCATCCATCTGCTCCTGCTCCTGCTCCTGCCCGGCCCCTCAGACAAATTTCAGAACCCATTGTGGTTCCCACCAGTCAAAAAGTTTGCCCACCCCTGGTCTGGATGGACTCTAGGGAGTTAAGGTAAACATCTCAACGCTGAATTACACGCTGTTTATCTCTGTCGAACTGTCACATGAATCACCTCTTGAACAGCTGCAGTTCCTCCTGGGCCACCATAAGTTGGGCCTTCAGCTGGTTCCTCTCTTGCAGAACCTCCTTCAGCTCCTGCATGGTGAAGCGGGGTCTGTTGGGGTCCGACAGGTCCACCACCAGCTGGTTTGGTCCCACCGCCTGTTTTTTTTTTTTTTTTATAAATACATGGTTTGGTTTGTTAATTGTTTTTCATTGAAAAAAGGGCAGGCAGGTCGAACATTGGTCAATCTGTGATCCAACATTTCGAAAGCCACGTGTCGTGCGAGCCGGGCCGAGCCGGGCCGAGCCCAGACTCACCGTGCCCTGGCCGGAGGAGCCCTCCTGGACGAGCCGGTCCAGTTCGCTCTTCAGATTGTCCCGCTCCATTCTCAGCTCCTCCACGGACAGGTTGTACTTGTTGACCAGCGTCTCGAACATCTCCAACACGCGGACTATCCGAAACTGTAGATCCGACACTTCCTCCCCGGTGCTGCTGATTTTCAGCAAATCTCGCCCGATCACGTACGAGATGTCATAAACATCCTCCACCGTCAGGTCGAACGCGTCCTTCTCGAAAGCCAGCGCGGGCGACGACTCCTCGCCGTACTCCATGGCGGAACCAAACAAGTCCTACAACTTTGTTTTTTTTCTCTCCGTAATTTTTTTTTTTTATCTGAAAAAGAAGAAACGGCGCATTCTTCCTTTTCTGTTGTTTTTCCGCTCTTTTTTTCCGTCCCGACCGGGCGGCTCAGACTCCGACCCAGCAGTAGTAGGTGACCAACTTCTAGAGAAGCACTTCCTCCATCACTCATCCACCAATGGCGTCACGGTGTGGACGGCAGAGGAGGGCAAAGTATCCTAGCGACAGGTATATAGGCACAAAGATCGTGTATGGGGGAAGAGCAGCACTCCCTGGGCGCCTTCTCTGCGGCGGCTCTCGGGTCTTTTCCTCTGGGGACGACGCCTGTGGGAAGGTTTGAGTGATGGCTCACATGATGACACTTTCTTCTAGAGGTGGGAAGATCAACCCGGAAGCACGTGATCCCGTGGTTTTTATTGTTGTTGTTTTTTTCTCGCTAACGAAAACAAAGACGGAGATAGAATAATAATAATAATAATAATAATAATAATCGCCACAAAAAGAACAGCATGTTTGTTTTCATTTATTTTACAAATGACTCTATTTCTACTTCTAGAATGCTGACACAATGTCTAAGGTCTGACCGTCTTGAAAAGATTAAAGTTATGATATTACACCTGAACGTCGCTAACTTCCGAAGTTCTGTTATGGACAGTTCTACCTCCCAGTCAGTAGATATCGCACTTCTGCTGTACTCGTGTCCGACTGATCTCTGTGAAACATTTCGAGTAAAGTGTAAACTAGTAATCACACCTAAGTTCAGGAAGCAGGGACTTTGCCCGCAGTTACCTGTTGGGCAGTTTGCTTAGACCTGCTGATGTTTGATGTTTTCTTCAAATTGTTGTCTGCGACACCAAAAAGAACAATCCAAGAAATGAAAAATAAAACTTTATTGCATGTCCCTGAACAAAAGCTTATTTTACACATCATACACAGAACATCAGGACTTTGTCAAACTACAGTCAACACTTTGAGGGATGGCTTTCAGAAGGCAGCCTCATGCACTTGATGATTTTGAAGCAGCCTCTGACCTTTTAAATAAATACATGGCAGATTGTCGTTCTAAAATTTTTATGACAAAAGTAATTCTCAAACACAGAGCAATTTATTAAATTTGGCTGTGACACATAGTAAAAGAGAACAATGTTCACAATTCACAGTCACGTGTATAAACACAATAAATACAATTTAAAACAAGCATTAAGGCAGGTGCAGTGTTGACACAGCGTTTAAGTTTCATACGGAGGAGAGAAGTCTTCTGATTGGCAACAGCGTGGGGTCGTCTGCTATTAAGCCTGCTGCCACCATTGGCATTATGGCAGTGAAGATCCTGTTCCAGGGTGCCCGAAAGGAAAAGAAGAAAAAAAAAATCCATAAAATTGAATAACTTCGGAATTCAGTTGTTTAAATGAGGTCAAAATGATGCAATCACACGTTTGAAAATTACCTCAAAAATAAATACTGTCCATAAAATGAGATGCATACTCATATAACATTCCTAGTATATATCTAAATACATGCATTGATCAAGACATTGCATTGACAGATTTTCTGGGATAATTACTCACAATCGCCTGATTCCAGACTCTGGACGTTCACTCGGACTCGGGCTTGGCGGAGGAGATGGAGCACAAACGAGTGAGCAGACTCCATCTTCAAACTCCTCCTCGCTGAGGAACAAGAGCAGAGGGCAGAGTGTTGTTGTTTTTGGCACACAATAGAGATTACACAAACTGCAACCGTGACAACAGCTACCTTTGGTAATAAGCCAACTCCTCCTGCAGCATAAAGACTTGAGCCTTGAGTTCGTTCTTCTCCTGTAAGACATCTCGCAGCTCCTGCAGGGTGAATCGAGCTTTGTCGGGCTCCTCGTCAGGGCTGTCCGTCTCCTCATCTGCCTCCTCTTTGGGTGAACTTTTCTGCAGCCAGAACAGAAAATCTGAAATTTTCTTGAAAGGTTTACACTGACTCAGTTAACACAGGTGTTTCCCTCTCTCTCTCTCCCTCTCTCAACTTATATATATATATATAGTGTACTGGATTACGCTTTTACACTTTTTCAAAACAAATTTGATTACATTTATCTTTTTTCCAAATTTCCCTAACCTATTAAGCATTCTATTGTTGTTCTTATTGTGTTTTTTTTGTTCTACCAGGAGCATTAAGCATTTCACACTTTTAAGTTTTAATAATATTTTTTGTCACTGTCCTTTTTTTGCTCAAAATGTGGTGCTGGTACCAAATTCACAACAGGGAAATTGTTTTCAAAAACAATGGAAATAAGGGGTTTCTCAATGTCTAAGGGATAGCAAGAGTTTTACCAAAAAATTTCTCTTGATTTTTCATCATCCGAGCTTCTTTTTTCAAGACCCCCGGCGCTGGACGACCTCGGCAGGAAATAAAGGTCCTCGTCTTGCTCAAAGGCGTTGGCCAAGAAGTCGCGGTCAGCGCCGCACTCAGCCCACACCGAGCTCTCTTGCCTTGAGAGGGTCGACGGCGCCGCCAGTGCAGAAGCCAGCGGCGACGTTCCAGATGTGACGAGTGAAGTTTCCGCAATCTCAGTGAGCTCTCTCTCCAGTTCCAAACTCTGGATCTCTTTCCTCAGCCTGGTGGCCTCCAGCTGCAGGGCCCCGAGGTCCTGCTGCTGCGCCTGGGCTGCAGCCTCCAGCTCCACCTTCTGCCGGATCAGAGCCTTGCTCTGGGCCTCCATCACTGCCATCCTGTGACGGAGGTCCTGGTTGATTTTAATCAGCCGATGCTGCTGCATCTGGAGCTGCGGTGGGGGAATTTATTGTCGGTCTTAAACAATGCGGGGAAGATGTGTGTTGTTTTGTGTTTGCTGACGAGCAGTTTGACATCTCACCGCCTCGACGTCTTCGTTTCTTAGCGTCAGCTCGTGATCCTTAGCCCGGATTGCATCTCGCTGCTTCTCCACCAGGTCTTCCAGTTTGTGCATCATCCGCTTTTCCTTCTCTGACATCCCTGTATCGATCATATAAATCACTCAAAATCAATTATTTAACAAATAAAGGTTCTAGGAACTCATAAACAAGATTACTAATCATATGAAGCTGAAGCAAGTTTGTTTAAACTTTTTTTTTTTTTTTTGTAAACTGTTGCCCCGGCAGTAACAGTATCTGAAGCCACCATGAACCTCTGAACATGAGCTATATTTGGGTGCTGCTTCAAAAATAGTCCTCTTTCCACCTCCTGACTATGGCTATTCAAGACTTGTATTTCAAAATGTAGACCTGTGAACGTGAGCAAGCAAATATAACAGCTGAACTCCGGGGGGGGGGGGGGGACCAGACATGGTTGGCACAGCCTCATATACCTACATGACCTGCAGACACTGACACTGACCGGCATTTCTGATGCCTCATCTCATGATAGATACACACAATAGTAGGAAGAACCAGTTTTGAGCATAATCAAAGAATTAAAAACATTAAATGTGAATATTGAACAACTGTGGGAGAGGTGCATGAATTAAAAAAAGAAAAGAAAAGAATGCAGGCTTCCCATGAACAATCTTGCCACTCACCTTCCTGCTTCAGGGAGTCTTCCTCTTGGATGGACGAGTCCTTGAGCGGGAGGCTTGCCGTCAGCCTCCTGTTCTCCGCCTGAAGCTGACTGATTTGATTGAGTAGATCCTGAACCTCTCCTCTCCACACATCCTCCACCAGTTCCAGCTCCTGAGCAGCAGACATAAGGAGAACAGCAGCACAGGAGACGTCTCAGTCAGTAAAAAGCGTGAATGCACACTAACAGCATGAATGTGATGGTGAAGAAAACATCAGTCCCATGTGCCGTGGATTTAACAGTAGGTTTAGGATGGGCAATGATTCATGCCTGTAAATAAAGAAACAGGTGTGTGGGAGACTACTAGACAAAAAAGAATAAACCCACTGAACATTGTTGACTATATTTGCAGCAAGAGACAGTTGTTTGGCAATACTTTTAGGTCAAAACTCGGTTTGTGCAAAGGAAGCTGGCAGTGTGTGTGGAATATTATGTTTTTAAGAATTACTAAGCAAAGCCACCTGAACCACTTTGTCCCTTCTAGCTGGGACTTTGTTTCAACCCGTCTCATAAAGACTTCATATTTTTTATAACCGTCAAGAAGTCTCAGAACTATGGCCTGCTGACACATAATATCGACATTCTATTTCGGAGATGAGACTTAATTGCGTGGTCCAACTCGTAACTACCCTGATCTCTTTCCCACCTGTTGTTCCTTCGACTCTCCTCTGCACTGGACTGACATAACTTCCATAATACGGGGGGAAAGCAAGGACACGCAGTCAGGGTGACCCGACGAGCCCCGCTCGGCTCGGCTCGGCTCGGCTCACCTGCTGCTGCTTCCTCCCCTGCCTCAGTCTGTCGCTGCGCTCCTGCCGCAGCCGCTCCAGCTCCCGGCGCAGCTCCTCGGCCTCCTGGCCGGCGCCGCCGTGGTTCACCAGCGCCACCAGCGCCTCCAGCACCTCCAGCACACCACCTTGTGCACCAGGCCGACCAGGGACTCGCAGCCGAACCGGTCGATGACGCGCTCGAACTCATGGCCCAGCAGCGCCGCTATGTCGTACACGTCCGGGACGGTGAGCTGCGCCGCAGGCCGCTCCAGCGCCCCGGAGGAGGAGGAGGAGGAGGCGCCCGGTTCCATGTCTGCCTTCCTCTGGTGTCTGTAGCCCGCCAACTCTTGAACATAGCCCGGCCTCTCCCCTCCCTGGCACCCCGGGCACTTACTCCTCCCGACTCACTCACTTCTTAGTCAGGGTGACTGTGGAAAAACTCGTTTAGGGAGGTGAAGCGTGTGCGAACATGGCGAGGACTTGTTTGTTGACTGTTGCAAACGGTGCCCACGTCCAGACTATACTTTTGGTGCTGCGTTCAATTTCATCGTAAGGTATGAAGCCCATTTTCTGCCAGTAAACTGTAGCCACGAAAGAAAGTAAATCGAAATTAAATTTAAAAAGTGGAAATTATAGATTATTTTGTCTCGTAATTTCAAGTTTTTTAATCTCCCTAGTTTACGATGTATTTCTTCGTGACTAAATGTACACGTTTTTATTTGTTTTTAACCAGCGCAAAGGGGCTTCCGTAGAAAGGACTATGCCGTGTTTAATCATTGCCAAACAAAACAAACATCACTGTTTCAGTGCCCGCCCCTTCAACAATACATTTGTGTTTATTTGGCAAAGCTTACGAGAAGCGTTGCCGCGCTTAGATGTATAGAGTATGACTCCACGTGCCATACATACAATTTTAGATTATAAACAAGACGCATCGTCCTGTTAATTTGACTTTCACCCGAGCGCCCTGTTCTGCAAACACCTAATCAAGAAAATCCAACAAAACGGGTTAGACGTGTCAAACTGTTCCTGAAGGCCTCAGTCGCTCTTACTATATAAACTCGAAGTGATCGTGCGCACTACGCATGACCATAAAAAAAATACCCATGACCTTCTATGTCAATCCTGCTTCAAAAGTATTTTCCCGTCTACATGGTAAATTATTTTTATTATTAACTAAAAAGTAACTGAAGCCAATTATGTTTGAATACGTTTTTTGTTGTATAATACAAATTAAAGAAGTCTCATGCATTTAATTCAATCTGACATCTGCCTTGAAATAAACCCTACAGTTATGTTGTATGTGTATTTTTTTTAAAGTAAACATTTGATTACATCACACATTCATGAATTTTAAGTAAATTGTTTCAAATGCAAAAAAAACTTGGCGAAAACTTAAAAAATATCACAGCAACACAAAAATTCAAACATTTATTGTTCATTTGTCTGACATGTACACTTCTCACACGGAGAAACCACCATCATCTTTACTAAAATATATTAATAGATCTGAGTGTATAAAGACAATTCAAACAGAGGAAAGATGGAACGGAAAAGTATTTTAAGACCCTGTGAGGGAAAAAAAAAGTGTCTGGAGGAGTCCAACACTTTAATGTTGCTGAACTAACCCTAAATTCCAACAGATTGAAAGTAGCCGCGATATGATGGAGGCCTACAGTTCCATATTTGTGCACGAGCATTACATTTAAGTCTATACAGATGCTTTGACACAGCAGTCTAGGTGTTTGTCTCGTAAAGGGACATTCAAGAGCTGAGATATAAATTATGCATGATGTGAGTTCCACATTCGTAAAGGTATCATTCCAAAACATCAGCACAGAACATTTCAAGGCCTCTGAGACAGTTGAGGGCTGTAGGGAAAGAAAGCTGCTGTCCATGGTGAAGGCAAAGCCAGGAGGTACAGTGCACAAAAGTTGTGCAGTAACAAAAACAAACATGAGAAGACTCCCAGGTTGTTGTTTTTTTCCTTTTAAATCTACCACCCACCACAACATAAATAAACAACAAAAAAAAGTGATCACAAAAAATGAACATGTGTGTGCAAAATGGTTGCCAGGAGACTCCAAATTAGCCTTTGACATACCGGATATACAGGATATGCTGTTACACTTTGATTATCATCAAGGATTTCTATTCTAAAAAGCAGGTGCAATGCTAAAAAATTATTCAAAAAATCTAGAGTCAAGGAGGAAAAAAAATCACACTATTTTATGATATGAGCTATAACTATGAAACCTTTTTTTTGTTCTTGTTGCCAAAATTAGAATTATTCTGCTTGTCGGCATTGAAGTTAAAAAAAACAAAAAAACCCACCCAAACATACAAAAACAAACACACCTCAGGCTTCTGGTCCATTTTGGCAAACATAGGAAACAGAACAGTGAAAAAAGAAAAGGGAAGATTAAGGAAGTTGCCAAAGGAGAAGGTGGAGGATTGTCAGCAGGCAATGAGAAAGGAACCACATGTTCACAAAGAGGTCTTCCTCTCAATCAACATCGCAGTCCACTTTCCCTTTCCTTCTCCTTTTCCTTTTCTTCTAAGGCCTTATTTGAACTGCAACATAGAAAGGAAAAGAAACAATTAAACAAGACGGCAACATGATTTGCCATAAACGTCCGATTCCTCTGAAACAGTGTGCGAAATACCTGTCAATATAATATTCTATATCATATTTGAAAATATTTATATGAAAATATTTAAAAGGTTTCATTAAAAAAATGATATTACACTTGATCTTAAAGGCATTTTTTCAGCTTTTTGAAAAATTTTTGCTTTGAGGCTTTTGGGTTGGGGTTAGGGGGGTGTTGCGTCTCCTGCCCCCGGACAGCTGATCCAGAGGAACCCCGGCAATGTCGTAACATCTTCTTACCACGACTTTGGGCGCCGAGGTGGGCTTCTGTGCCAGCGCTGGTTTCTTCATGAGCGCTGGTTTGCTGGGTTTGGGCGACATGGTGGAAGGATTGGGCCTCGCGGGGGCGTCTTCGTTGCCCCCGGACAGCTCATCCAGAGGAACCCCGGCAATGTCGTAGTGCTTCTTCCGCAGCTCGCCCAGCCGCAGGCGCTCGTTCTCCAGCTGACTCTCCAACTCCAGGACCTTCACCTGCGGGGGGGGATGAGGTTGAGGAGGAGGAAACAAGTGAGTCGTTGAAAATGCCAGAGGGAATGTCCCCTCTTTATTTGTTTCTTTCAAAGCCAATCAGATTTCTTCCCTCAACACTCAGAACAGGCAGCTGAAAACAACTCAATCAGTGGAATCCAAAACTTGAAGGTGTACTTTCTTCACGCACCTGTGACTCCATTTCTTCTTTTCTCAACTTGATGAGGGACATACCGGAAAAGTCCATGGTTTCTGCCAATGAAGAAGTTACAAGAATTTAAACAAACAAACAAAAACCAAAAGATTCAGCGGCGCGGGGGACGGAGGGAGATCGCGATCTGATGGAACGCCACTCGCCTTTCTCCTCCAGGTTGTCCTGGCCCGTCTTGGTGGAGGCCACCACGTTGGCTGCCATCTCGTTGACTTGGCGAGACGCCTGCTGGAGGACCGACAGCCTCTTACTGCCGCGGCCCGCCTTCACCTGCGGGCACAGGACAAGCGTTTGTAGAGACAAACAGACAGACTGAACTACTGACACAGTGAATGAGTCACTTCATTTAGAACACTTCACAATTAAATGCAACGTAGGCGTGTTTGATGTGATGTGACTTTCTGTAATAACATATAACATAAGTATATATATGTATATTATCACACATATGTATATATACACATTTATACACACACATATATACATATCTACATATATAGGTGTGTGTGCATTATTGTGGTACCGTTTTATATTTTGCATTCCATTGTTTGCAACTAACTATATCATATTATATTATATTGCCTTATCTGTACTTGCCACGTTTGAATCTTTTTTTTTTTTTTTTTTACTTTTGTAGAACTTATATTGAACTTGCCACTTGTTTATTTCTTTTTACACTTTCTTTATTCCTCGTGACACACATGACATGTGAATCTCTGAGCTGAAGTGGGACTCCTACCTTGGATGCGGCCACCAGCTGCGCAGTGCTGGCGGCAATCTCGTGGGAGCAGACGATCAACTCCTCGTACTTGCCAGTGTGCAGCACCACCTTGTCAGCAGACTCCCTGCGAGGGGGACGAGTGACCGCAACTCAATCCACATGGCTGGAGATGGAACGTCAACGCAAACCTCGCTGCTAGCGGACCCTTGTACATCTCAACAATCTTACTCAACCGTGAAAAAACAACAGATAAGTGGCATCCTTTCCCAGTCTACAAACATCAAGAACAGGAGCTCATTATCAGTAATTCTTTTCTCTTTCATTTTTCTTTGGGAAAAAGCTCAGGTAGCTGAAATATACACCCCGTTTCATTCGTACAAAAATAATCTATTTATAGACTCTCAAACCAATAATCATCCTAAAATTGAATCTGTGCTAAAACGAAACTGAGCCTTAACACTCTTACACCATCTCTGTGGCTCCCCATCCCACAGCCTTGGCAGCAGAGATGAGTCCCTCGGTCCAGCGGGAGTTTCTGGCGTAGAACTCCTTGATGGTGGCTCCGCCCTTCACCAGCAGAACAAAACAATAATGTCAGTCGCACTGAGCGGCTTTTTTTTCCCCCACCGTACGCGAGACGAGAGGAATGGGAAACGAAAGCCGCTCCGTTGAAAATAAAACACCCGGCTGTCAGTTTTGGAGCGTAGCGTGTGACTCCTCACCCTCTCGCCCTCCACAATCTCCTTCTGCAAGTCTGTGGATGCAATGATCAGCATGCGGATGGCCTGCAAGACAGCGAGGGGTGGAGATAATAAAAAAATACAATATTCCTCTTTTATTCAATGGAAGTCATAAAAAGAGGATACTGGTTTATTTGTCTTCACCTTCATCAGGTCTGTGCAGCTGTTGAGGATTCTGCAAAGTAACGAATAATAATCAACAGTGAGTGACGTTTTTTTTCTTCTTCAGTAAGCCAGCAAAAATGTCTGCCCCCTCAACCGTACGAGGGGGCAGACAGAGGATGTAACTCAAGATTTGGTTTGCAGATATGATATGAATGACAAGGTTACAAACCTTTCATTGACCTCCAGTTTTATTCCTGAGGTGTCCTGTCGCGCCTGATTCATCATTTCCTGAACACACAACCAAACACGGCATTCATCAGGTAAAGACCAACGCTGCATCTCAATCACGTGCAAAGTTGCTATTTTTGTCCAGAGCTCAGTTGAGGAAGATGAGCGATCATGTGGCACATCAGAAAACAAGGATTATCGCCAGGGTGGCTTTTTTCCTGGAGGGAATTTGCTGACGGGAGGAGGAAAAAAATTGTTTGCATAGAGAGAGAGAGAGAGAGAGGGACAAAGAAGAGAGAGAGAGAGAGAGAGAGAGAGAGAGAGAGAGAGAGAGAGAGAGAGAGAGAAATGGTCTGCTTCCTGCAGGACGGGTGGTCCAGCCCAGTAGCCTGATAGGTGTTCATTGTTGTTCTAATGTGACAGCATGGCCACAGGCAGAGCACTGCATATGACTGCAATTTGCTTAGCTACCACAAGATGGCACAAAGTCAGCCTTAGTATCCATCTTGGGCCTTAAAGGTCCAGTGTGTAATATTTAGCTTGATTTATATCATATATTTACATTAGATTATATATTTTAAATTAGCAAAATGTTAATATACTGCCCATAAGTACATAATAAAAGTGTATAATCACTGTACAATAAAAGTCATTTGGTTTTCCTTCCCTTAGAGCCATTCTTATATTTATATTTAAGAATATCCATAGATCAAGGGTCTTGCTCCCAGTTAGCTGCCATCTTGCACCGCCATATTTGTAAGGAAGCCTGGTGTGGACAATCCAGCTCCCTGACAGTGCGTTTCATATTAAGGCTAAACACTCGCATCTTCAAATAAACCACGAAGAAGAAGGTGGACGAGGTATCCAGGTTTGGGTGCGCAGGCCATTATAGTCCACTGGCAAGCTCAGGAGGGGGAGAGGGAATGAAAGATGCTGCAACCACTTGATGTTGCAGTTTATTCTTCAAAATCTCCAAATATTACACACTGGACCCTTGAATTCTTCCAAATGAATTTAAAATAAGTAAATAAATGGGGAGAGCCAAAAACTGTCAAACTACCTGAGGGTTTTTTTTATCCACACACATTTCAAAGGGTGACGCTCAAATCATGGCGTCATGAGAAACCGTTGGTTTTTCAACTGGAGGTGAACCTTCAACCAGGAAGCAGCACATGACTTGATTTTAATAACAGGCGGTCTTAGATTGAGATTGACAGACGGACTCACATCAATCCTTCGCACGGCCTCCTCAATAGCAGCTGATGTTGCAGCCATCTCCTTGTCCACCAGGTCTCCCAGCTCGTCCTGACGGATGTCCATGCCTTTCGGCCTCAGCTCCTGCAGAGGTCAGATTTAAAATAATATTAATAAAAAAGCTTTTGCTTTTTTTTTAATTCAATTTTTTTTCAACTAAAAAAAAGGAACAAAGTTACATAACAGAGATCACCTCTGATTAACGAACGAGAGTGATTCAATTCAAGGCAACAATTCCAAGTTGGCGTCGTCTGGTATTTATCAATACTGTAAAACACGGCGTGATTGCAAATAATGGCAAATAATGGTTTTTACTCAGAACAGGCTGACAGAGGTTGGCTGGATAAAGACTGGTTTAAATTCATGACAGGAGGCTTTAATTCAATCATGCCAACAGGAACAAGAAATATGAGGAGAAAAAAAAAAATAGTACCAAATAAGATAGCAAATATTCCTTGCCACGAAATCTCTGTTCACTTTTCAACACTGTCATCAGCTGAATACAGTTGAATTGTCCTTCCTCACCTGACCCAGGTGAAGGATTTTCTGGATGATGACTCGAACGGAGGCGGGGTCTGCCCTCTGGAGGCTGTTCTTGGACTTGAGGTCCTTGAGGAACTGCAGGCTCTGCGTAGCACAGCCTCTACAGTTCTCCGTTAGTCCTGCGGGGTTTAAAAGTGTGCAGATCAACGACAAACTCCTTTTGTTACAAACACATATTTCATCCGGTGGGTTGGTGGGAGATAAATGCATCGTTGTTAAGTGTCATATCAGTGTATGAAGAAGGAGCGGAAGAGGAGGAGGAGGAGGAGGATGGGCCGCAGCGTTTCCTTACGGTCTGCGTGGTCGGTGGGCGCCATGTGAGCGGTTGCACTGCCATTGACGATGGTGTCAGCCGCCAGGTGTGAGAAGTGGGTGAGCGCCCTCACCAGGCCTCCAGCATCTGGCGGCGAGAGAGCAGACAGCGGCGGCGCCAAACAACGATATTTTAAATATTATATTAGAAACATTTTTTTTTATAAATTGTATCATTTAAAAAATATATATTTTCTAAAAAGCTATATTATTACCTCTCTCTCTCTCTCTCTCTCTCTCTCTCTCCTCTCTCTCTCTCTCTCTCTCTCTCTCTCTCTCTCTCTCTCTCTCTCTCTCTCCAAATGAGCGCCCTCTGTAGTCTGGATCTCCAGGTTTCTTCCTAAAAGGGAGTTTTTCCTGGCCACTGTCGCCCTCCTGCTGCTCAGGAGGATCAGTTGTTGGTTTTTTTTCTGACTCTTTAAGAAGTCTTTGGATGTGATTTAGCGCTTTCAGAATAAAAGATGATTGATTGATTGATCAACCTCATGTTTCGGGTCATCGAGGGTGTGAAGCTGCAGGTGAGCGACGGCCAACTCACCCGCCATGTCACGCACGTAATCTGCATGACCTTTCTTCACTTTGTCCACGGAGCCCAGCGCCGCCTCGGCCCGACTGATGAGGTAATCTGAGTGTACGGATAAACATGCCGGGGGATTGAAAGACATTCGACAATATTTACACATTCTATTCATGCTGCGCTCGCTGGTAAAGCCGGCACTGGGATTAAAAGGGTCAGGGGTTGCTTGGCGGGGGGAGGGGGTCTGACCTGGAGAGCTGGTGCAGCGGATGTGCAGGGGATCATCCAGCTTGGCCACCGCATCCTGGATGATGTTCTCGGCCTCGGCCACGGTGCCCTGCAGCAGCAGGAACTGCTCCTCCAGCAGCTTCTGCTTCAGCTTCTCCTCCTGACTCGTCTGGACAGCGTCAAAACGCACGCACGCACACACACACACACACACACACACACACAACCAGCACAACCATCGTCAAAGCTGCAAACCTTGTTTCACAGACACCCAGAGCCAAAACTATCAGGCTATTCAGATAACGTGAAGGTTTGCATGTAACTAGAATGCAACTGTATCCCTGATTATCTAACATAAACGATAGAGACTTCTGGTATCAAACTGTAAAATGAGGCACTTGGCGCAACACAGAAATAAAAAAAATGAGCAACTGCTGCAAACTTCACTTTATGCTTATTTAATCTCAAATTTCAAAATACCGTAATATCATGTAATGTGCCATTGATCTGCAATATCAGTGAAAGGAGAACGATGCGTTCAGGGCCACTTTGTCTACTTTACTATGAACGTTATCAACTGTCTACTTTACCAAAGACCTTAAATTAAAGATCACGACTGTTTTCACACTTCCACTAAATCTACTAAATATCATTGAGTTGTTGCTGCTGCTGTTGCTGCTGCTGCTGCTGCTGCTGCTGCTGCTGCTGCTGCTGCAGCGCGTGCCCCACCCCTCACCTTCCTCTTTCCCACTGACCTTCTCCTGCAGCTTGCCCTGCAGCTCCCCGAGCTCCCGGCTGTTCCTCTCCTGCGTCTGCTGCAGCGACGACTGTTGCGCCTGCGAGGCCTGCCGCAGGGACGACAGCTCCGCCTCCCTCTCGCTCACCGAGCGCATCAGACGCTCCTTCTCGGCCTGCAGGGCCTTCATGGAGCTGCTCGCCTGCTCCGACGTCTGGCAGGACGCGAGAGAGAAAGAGAGAGAGAAAGAGATAGAGGGTGTGTAATTAGGAGCGTCAGAGAGAGAGAGAGAGAGAGAGAGAGAGAGAGAGAGAGAGAGAGAGGGGCCTGGGGCTATGCTCGCTCACCCTCTCGCTGCTCTGCAGGGTGGCCTTGATCCGAGTCGCCTCGGCCATCTTCTCCTCCAGCTCCCTCCGCAGCCGCTCCAGTTCAAACTTCTGCTCCTCCACCTGCAGAGAACAACCCGGTATTGCATCATCATCACCATCCTTATCCTAATCACCAACATCACCATCCTCCTTGTCCTCATCATCCCCATCATCACACCCCCCCCCCCCCACCAACAGTGAGCTTATATATAAAACAATACTTGCCCTACTGCCCTCCAACGTTTGAAGGATTTCTCAAGATTATCTGTTGCTTTTTGTTCCATCTGCCCAAATACTGAACATGGTGAAAAAGCCTTTTGTCTACTCTGCACCTTTAGCCTGGAATAAATATGTTGAATAATGACTGGAAACTAACAGGGTTCATTTCTTGGAGGACTTTTAAATCTAAACTGAGGTCACTCAAGGTCAACTCCACGACGTGGGTATGTTGTTTGTCGTAACCTGCTTTCTGACTTTTTATATGTTTCATTCTACTTTATTTGTTTGTGTTTTATCTGTGTAAATAGTAACTGTGTTTGGTATTTTGCTGCTGCTTGTCTTGGCCACGTCTCCCTAGAAATAGAGCTTCTTCATCTCAATGGGAGCTTCCTGGTTAAGTAAAAATTCAATAAATAAATGAATAAATAAGTAAGTAAGTAAGTAAGTAAGTGAGTGAGTGAGTGAGTGAGTAAGTAAATAAAAATAAGTAAACAAAAGATGGTCTCCAGGTGCACCTTCATGTCGCTGTCTTGTTTGATCCGCTCGATCTCGAAGGTCAGTTGCTGCTTGGTCCGCTCCACCTCGTCCTGGGTCTGCTGGGTGGCCGACAGCATCCTCACCGTGTCTGCACTCTGCCAACCAGTTCAACCAGTTCAGCTCCTATTCCAGCCCACCGGGTGAGAACGCTGGTGTTTCAATGGGACCTGGGCGGTCCGTCGTTACCTTCCGCAGCAGCTCGGCGTGGCTGGCCACCAGCTCGGTGTGCTTCTCCTTCAGCTTGTTGTACCTCTGCTCCGTGGACTGGGACCGTTCTGCACAGAGGAGCAGGAGGAGGAGGAGAGGACAGTGGTCAGTGCAGCAGCAATAGCAGGGGAGTTGGAGGGGTTGGTGGTGGTGGTGGCCTCACTCTCTGCCTCCAAGAAGGTGTTCTGCAGGCTCTCGTGCTCCAGGCTGCGGTACCGCGTGGCCTCCAGCTCCATGCGAAGCTGTTCGTTCTCCACCAGGGCCCGCTGCTTCTGCGCACGCTGCTCCTCCAGCTCTGCCTCCAGGCTGTTGATCTGGGACTTGAGTTGGGTGATGTAGTGTTGAGCCTGCATGGAAATATGTATGTATGTATATATGTTTATGACCACATTCGTATTCATATTGTAACATTCCTGACGTGTTTTCAGTTTTGTGTGTGTTCCACTGTTTATTGATGTTCGTGTTGCTTGTAGTAAGGGGTGAACGTGTTATGCTGCCCCTATAAGAGGACGACAGAGACCCTGGAAAGGTGTGTGTACTGTGTGCAGGGCTGTGTGGATGTTTGGAGAGACGTGTGCGACTGTCTCTATCTTGGCGTGAGTTCGGAAGAAAGCCAAAATGCATGTTTTTTGACATCAACATAAATAAAGTATTCTGTCAGAAACAGAACTTCTGGTGATTGAGGTGTGCACGTTATAATATATACATATATATACACACACACATACATATCTACATATATACCCACATATTTTCATCTAAATCTTCTTATTCTCTAAATGTTATAGTTCCATAATCAACATCAACATTTCCTTCATGATGAGTCACATTTTCTTCATTCATCCCCCGTGCGGTTTTACTTCCTCTGTGTCACTCTGAGCATTAGAACAAAAAAAGAGACTTTTCATTGGTCGGATTAAGGGCACCACCCCTAAAAACCCCCCAAAACTCCCCAGTGGGGCTCTTGACTCATTCAGTGCTAGTGTGCCACATTCCACATGTCAGGTGCTGCACGTCATCCAACTTCCTTTGCACATACATATCAATTCCCTCGACCGTCTGACCGTCTGTTTGTTGTTGTTTGTTTGTTGTTTTTTGTTTACCTCTCTCTTGACCTTCTCCAGCTCCGCTCTCAGCAACTCCAGGTCTCTCTTCAGGCTCTCGATCTGGAGATCTCTGGCCGGACACAAATGTACAGGGGCATCAGCGGGGTGTGTGCGTGTGTGTGTGTGTGTGTGTGTGTGTGTGTGTGTGTGTGAAGAGACAACTCACCTGTCGTCAAATCCACCGTTGGGAGGCCCAAACGCCTGGTCAAACATGTCCATCTGCTGAAAGAGGAGGAGGAACAGAAAAGATCTGCTCACACAAAACGACTCCTGGATGCAGTTAAAGTGACACTATATGTTTCTCTGACTACCAAAAAAAACACACTTTATTATTATTAATTTACATCAAACAGGGACAGGATACTCTGTCACCGCTCATGGCGCCCCTACTGGTCTTACAGAGGGTTGCATGCAGTTAATTCACTGAATTCACTAAACTCAAGACTCAGACTCAGATTTAGAATACATCAGTCCTGTCCACAGCAACACATAAAATAACTAAGAACAAAAAAAACAGAACAACATTTGACAACTCGACCATCTCATCATTCATTGACAGTACCAGCGTTGACGTTTGATCCCTTACCTGCGGCTGCGCCTGCAGGCTGGACACGGGTGCGTCACTGACGTCGATGAGGGGCTCCGGCTCATCGTCGTCGTCGTCCTGCGGCTCCGGCTCGTCCTCGTCGGGAATGACCACCACCGGTTTCACGTGTTTGGCCAGCGAGGCGGCGTGCAGGAAGTTGGGCGGCGACTGAGGGACCAGAAGCAGAGGAACGGTTGCTTTATTTATTTATTTATTTTGAATAACTTGGAACACCGCAATGTCACTTTATCCACCCGCCTTCAAAAAAGATGAATGATAAATACGACATCTGACAAGTTAAAAATCTCAATTAAAATTCACTGTGTTGTTTTTTTTTTTTACAAAACGTCTGGTGCAGTCTGTGGCTGAAATAGGTTATAACGAGGGATGCACCAATATCAGTATCGGTACCGATACTGGGGCTGAGTACTCTACTAGTTCTTGTAAAATGCATGCCGATATTACAACACTAAGACCAGTTATATATGTATGTATACAAAAATGTTGTGTTTGTACTGCAGTGACACTTGTTCTAGAAAAACATGCTGAGGAATGTTGTTCAATTAAAGTCTAAATAATTCTATAATGTGTACATACTAAGTATCGGTATCGGTGAGTACTGAATAGCAAGTACTCTGATTGGTCTGTAAAAGAGTGGCATCGGTGCATCCCTAGCTATAATAATAGCCTGATAATGGCAATAATAATGAGAATACTAAAAGCAACAGCGTAGATAGCGGTGCAGTGCTGTGACTCAGCAGTGAGGTCACGACCCTGTGAGTTCTTACGTCAGGCAGTTTGGGGATCTGGATCAGCCTCTTGAAGTACATCATGTCTCTGGCTTTGTTGAAGAAGGTTTTGAGGCTGCGGGACAGAGAGCAAGAACATCATCCACTTCAATTTATTCATTTCAAAAATGAAAAAACAATCCAACTGCGGCTGCTCCAAATATTTTTAGCAGCTTCATTGATGCATTCTCCATTTTTTTTTAATACATTCTTTTATTTCATGTTAAAAGGTTAACAGGCAAGGGCAAACTAAGGCCCGGGGGCCATATTTGGCCCATTAAGCTTTAAATCAGGCCTGCCGAATTTAAAGAAATGATATTAATAGGAATAAAATAGCTGTATTTCATCCATTTTTCAGTGTCTTAAGAGTTATTTCAATCAAGATCTAAATACGGTGGGGCTTCAAAGACACATTTTGTTGCAACTTTGCTTTTTTTCATTTTCATTTGACATTAAAGCACATGTTTTCTACATATCCATGTACTGTATATACATGATATATTTTTTCTCCTATGAGGTGGGTCACCAAAACACTCTGCTCCTGCTCCTGTGTCAAACTTTAGAACCCATTGTGGCCCACCAGTCAAAAAGTTTGTCCACCCCTGGTCGAACAGCAGCATTTATTCCACCTCTTCACTCTGACACCACAGTGTCTGCCCTGCCTGCTGGAAGGGCACAAAGGGCAGCAGGCGGGAGGCTCTGATTTGCATTGTTGCCAAATGATGTCATGGGCGGCGGGCAAAGCAGTGTTGTGTTGTGTTGTATTGTATTGTATTGTGTTGTCTTGTGTTGCACATTTCCTCTGCACAAAAACAGCTGATCCCAACACTGTGGATGACCCACCTGTGGAACTGGTCGTGGAAACGGTCGCGGTGTCCTTGCAAGGTGTCGGCGGGCAGACCTGGAGTCGTCAACAACAACAACAACAATTTCAAAAACACAAATTCATCACCATCAAAGACGCATCCAGAACGGTGACCTCTGGCCGGGGGGGGGTTGAGATGCTGCTCGCAGCTCTTACAGGCGTGCAGCTTGAAGAGCAGCTTGACGGTGAAGTGGTAGAGGTGGCTGCAGTCCTGGATGACCTGGATGAGGGGAGACAGCCGACACTGGCCCGAGGTCAGCGTGGACACGGCGATGGAGGTGTTGAGCTGCCGGATCACTGCCAGGGAAGAAGAGACAGGAACATCTCAGTTCATGACCGGCTTCATTGGGAGAAAGAAGAACTAAGAATGTGGTTCTGGAGACCCCACCAGTTGAGAACCGCTGGGATCTCCAGAACCACATTTTATTTTCTCATGATGAAGTTGCGACCCAAATTTATTCCGCGGCACTCGGATTTATTCCACAAAAATAAAAAACACTCGGCCACTTTCTATCACGTCTTGTAAATAAATTACTGAAATTACTGAATTGAATATTCTGCCCTGCAATATCATTTCCTCAATGGATATACAATATTTATATACTGTATGTCTTAAAATCCCTTTTTTAAATCGAAAAAAATGGACACCCACAAAGCCATGACCCTATCAAAACAGCTCAGCGACCCATTTTTGGGTCACGACCCACCAGTTGAGAAACGCTAATATATCCCACACTAAAAAAATTTGCATAGTTATAGCAGTATGTACAGTGTGAAAGAGAAGAATTAAAAAGAAATAAAATATATCTGAAAAAATTATCTACATATCTCTGTGTTAAAAATAATCACCCAGAGCTTCACCATCATCCCAGGATAAACCAGCCAAATACTTGATAGGATCGAAAGAAAAACACAAGTTTTTAGCCCTGTGTTTACAGCCCAGCAGCCAAAATGCTCTGTGCAGACTGTTTGCTGGAACTTCCACGTGTTTGGGGAAAACGGGAGAAGACACAGAAATAAGGAGGCACATGAGAGACGGAACAAACACCTGGCTGCAGGTGTTGTCACGAACCCAGTGAAAGTTACCAGTTGAGACGTTGGTGCCCGCTTATGACATCACCAAGGGCTGATTTAAGCACATTTTCTGAAAGGTTAGTGTAGCCAAAATAAAAAGAGGAGAAGGTGGATTTTTTTTCTGATTCCTGGGGAGTTCATTGACACATTTGTGCATAACTGTGAGTTAGTGAAGTAGAAAATTGTTTTTTTCTAGACCTGCCACCCTGAGAAGGACCAACGATCATGAACACCACTTTTTTTAACCTTCATAGTTCTGAGAAGTATTCCAATGTATTGAATTATTTTCACAATTTGTACTAATTCTTAGAACCCAAGTGTATAAAATAAAAGTAGTATTTCTTCTAATTATAATTTTTGTTCTTATTTGTCAACAATGACAAACAAACAAAAAACTTCTTAGCACGTTGCAGTAAAACCTGAAACTGAGCACAAGTCCATTTCCTTCACAGACCGGCAGCGAGATTTGTTTGTGATGTCAACACGTGGCTGCGGCCTCCACCCAGCAGACAGAGGAGGGACATTCCAGTGCAGTGGGACTGGAGGAAACCAGCTTAATGCCTCTAACTGCTGGCATTTCCTCCACAATTAAAACCAATTTAGGACAAAGAACAAATGAAGCGAGCACGAGTTCACAAACTGGGCCAAGTGATGGCTCTTTGTAACAGGACAGGGCTTGAAAAAGCAACGACAGAAAGGCCTCTGGCCTTAGAGCGCAAACGGATCGTGTGAGCAGGCCACTGCTCTCCTTCACTGTGTTTCAGGTTTCTGCTCCTCGGCAGAGGAGGGCAGGTGAAAGGCAGCGGGAGGGTTTAGTTTTCACCTGTCTCAGCCAGTCGCAGCTCGGCGTCCAGGTAATCAAACACCTCCACCGTGAGCTGGAACCTGCAGGAGAGAAGTTGATACCTCGGTCAGAGGCAGAGAAGAGGCCCCATTCAGGAGCTGGAATAGAGCAGCGGTTCTCAATGGGTGGGTCGCGACCCAAAAGTGGATTGGGTTGTGGCTTCGACGGCAGTTTCCTTTTTCTTTTTAAAAAAAAGGATTTATGTAATGTATATGTACATATACATATAATGTATATATACATATGTACACATATATACATATACATGTATATATGTACACATATATACATATATATACATACATAAACACACACACACACAAGGAAAAATAAATGTGGGTCCAGAGACTCCACCACTTGAGAACCACTGTTCTAGAGGATAAAATGGGCGGCAGCAACAGCGGCGGCACCAGCAGCAGCAGCAGGTCCAGTCACTCGGTTTTTAATTTAGAGTAGCTGCAACATAAAGTGGATGCAAACTCACACATTATTAATATCAGTTCCGGCAGTGCGCTCCAGGACTTCGTCTGTGACCTCCAGGTTTGGTGGGATTTCCGGGTGCTGAACAGGGAGGGAGGAGTAAACAAGCAGCATGAATCCCTCATTCCTTAACCTCCACCCTCCCCGTGCCCCATCCCCCCGTCCCAGTAACAAACACTGCCTTGTGGCATAAGACACACAAGAGAGAAACGACCCACCTTGGCGTGAAATTCCATTTTTGTGCAAAGCAGCTTGGAGTAGATGGACACCAGTTGTCCGTACCGGTCGTGGAGGTGACCCTGAACACCGCAGCGGACAAAAGGGTGTACTGGTCACAATTCAAGGACGGAGCTTCCTCATGTTATGGAGCGGGACGTACAAACAGGGACGTAAAATATGTGATTAATGCAGCCGTGATGTAAACACTCACCCAGAGTTTGCCAATTTCAACAATGGAGCCATGATGCCTCATGCAGTCTTGAAGGACCTGAGAAGGAAACCAACTTAACTGAACTGCGAAAACCAAATGCTTACCGAGTTGAGTTAAATCAAACCGTTTCATTTGATTTTAATGATCCCGAAGCATTTGCACAAATGGAAACTGAACCGTATATATAAGTTTATTCGTGAATGAATGAATGCAAACCCAAAAACAGTAATAATAGATGCCACAAAAAAATCAATCAAAGCTGTGGGAGCCAGAACCAGGTTTGGTTGGTTGGTTGGTTGGTTGGTGGACTTACATTGCGGTGGCCGTCCCGCAGGACTTTGTGCAGGACGTTGCAGAACTTCCAGCTGAGGATGGAGTTGCTTTGCAGAGGGAAGCCCAGCGCGTAGGACCAGAAGGTGTGGGCGCCCTTCTCCCGGTGAGTCCCCAGAATGATCCCTGTGGTCGCGACGTTAAGGACGAACTAGCACCCCACTGCTTCACCCCTGTTTCCTCCTCGCACTGCTCCTCTGCTATGCACTTTTTTAATATCTTTTTTTAAAATATCTTTTTAAAATATATGTCTATATATTACATAATTATTCATTGATAATTATTACGATATACAGACATATTTTTGAAAAATGTTAACACAATGTGAAAGATGGATATGGATTTAGATGAAGTGAGTTTTGACATGAAATATGAGCCACCATGACCTTCAACAATGTAAAATAAAATCAGCCTTTGTTCTGCACTTTCACAGTAAAAGAGTGTCTTTTTTCCTCTCTTTTCCAAGGATACGTCGTGCATGTTTCTCCTTCACAGGCGTCTCGGTGGAGTTGATGGCCTTGCTGATGCTGCTCAGCTGGAGGTGGGGGAGAAAAGAGGAGAGACATGAGTCTTACGTTCTTCATTCATCCACTCAATCACCTCGAGTCTTCGGCCTGACGAAAGACCTCATGTCAAAATCCATGAGTCATCCGGAGCTAAATACAGACCAAGATGAGTCAGAGAGAAAAGTCAGATAAAAGCTGCAGGAAAATGACGGGAACGGCGGCGCCCACAGTGTACACACACACTCACACACACACACAGTGACGGGGACTTTGAACCCAAGTCTGATTTTGAAACAGTTTGACATTTGACAGTTAATTCACAACAAACAACAACTTGGCATCTTAATTCTTGCACAATCACCGGCAGCCGCCCAGGTACAAAGAGCCTTCTGCCAGAACGATTAACGTTTTCATTTTCCATTTCTTATCAACTGGAGTGTACAACTGGAGCTGGAGCGCGCGTGCGCACACACACACACACACACACACACACACACACACACACACACACACACACACACACACACACACACACACACACACACACCCCTGGGCTGAGCTGCAACCAACCAGTCGTGCAGGAAGTACAAGTCAACTGAAGGGAGGGCTGGAGTTGCATAAGACAGGAATGGATTTCAGTGAGCAGCAGCAGCAGCAGCAGCAGCAGCAGCAGGTTCTATTGTCCTCCCTGTTTGTCTATGTGGACTCGCAGTAGAATGTTCGGGTTACAGGTCAGGAGCTTTGCTTGGTTTTAATCTGCTGATAGTCATTTTAATCCCGAGTCTTGACACCAACACCGCCATGACTTTTTCACCGCACACACAACTCAAGTCTCACGTTCACGTCTGGGAGAAAATAGACGGAAGGTTTTCAAGCGACCGGACGCATTTCTGAAGAAGAAAAGAAATAATCATGAAGAAGAGAATCTGATTACACAGATCACTGTGCAGCAGTGGTGCGAAAAAAAAACTGAAGAAAATAAACAACGTTTTAACCTTGTTCTGACTGAGTGTGTTTAAATGTCTTCCAAAAACATCTTAGTCAGACAGAGTGGTGAAAAAAAGAGAGTGAGATGTAACCAGAGTGTTGATCAGCTGATTGAACCAGAGATTTAACATGAGTGGCGGGGCAACATGTCACCCTGACGGTTAAATCCACAGTGGACTGTTTCTGCTGCACGTGGTCAAAGTGCAATACTGTATGTACAGTATATACAAAAGGAATTACAAGAGCCAACAGTCAAGCACAATACTAGCTTGTGTGAACTTTTGTCATCACAACACAACACTGCTGAGGGTTTTGCAGTATAACTGAGTGTTGTTTTCCTGCAGTATTATAAAAGAGACCTTCTTCTTCTTCTTCTTCTTCTTCAGTTGTGTAATGTTGTTTGGATTATTTGAATGAGAGGGGCAATTAAATGCTCATTTAAAAAAAAAAAAAAAAATCTAAAATCTTCTCCTACTTCTTCTGCTCGTCTTCTCCTCCTGCTCTTCTCCCTCTCCTTCTTCTAAAAACACTAATCAAATACAACTGAGTCCAGCTGCAACTCTGCCGTTCTTTGAAGCTCACAGCTGGCAGCAGTGAACGACATGGATCTACTGACCTCGGGGTGCCGTGAGGTTTGTCGTGGGCAGAAATGCACCGTGGAAACACAGAGCCAATTGCAATACTTTGTTTTGACATTGGTCGAGGTTGCACAGCTCTTCCCATCTGTATTGACTTTCAACATGGACTCAGACATCATCTCCTCTTCCCCCCCCCCCCCCTCCTCCTCCCTCCTCCTTGTTTGACATTAGATTACACATCAGCAGTAGACGTCTGTAATCCTCTTTGCTGGACCCCAAAACCCAGAAGCCACCATTCCACCACAGCAGCAGCAGCAGCGACAACACAAAGAGGTGAGTGTGAGAGAGGGGTTCACCATGGAGGAGCAGGGGGAACCCCCCCACCCCCTCCCCGTCCCACCCCCACCCAGCCTCTGACGCAAAACCAACCGATGACACTGAGGGAACGTGCATGCAGTGGCAGCCTGGGCAACAATGAGCGGTTTGTCTGTGTGGGGCGGTGGGGCCGAGGGGGCCGAGGGGGGTAGAGGGCCAACAGCTGAGCCTGAAGACTGGGTGGGTGGGTGGGGGATGGGGTGGGGGTGGAGGGTGTCACTGGCACACAGAGCCTGGCACTGAGGCCTCAACAGATGGCCGCTGAGCAGCCAAGGCTGCAGGGAGACCCACTGAGAACGACTGTCAGTCAGTAAGTCAGTCAGTCAGTCAGAGGCGAAGGCAGAGAGACACCCAGAGACAGAGAGAGAGGAGAGAGGGAGACAGACAGACGCTGGAATCCTTGCTAAAGGGCACAGCGGAAGCCCCGAGCACCGACCATCAAGACATCAGGTCCAAGGAGCTCTGAGCAGAGCGCTGGTTGACCTTGACCAGGATGCTGGAGGTCGTAAGTCCACCTTGGCCAAGCTCTCTTCAGTTTGAAATCATCACTTCTTCACACCTGGGACATGTGGCCCCCTGGAGGTGCCATGACGTAAAGGAAGGACTGCAGGGGACTGAGGTCGTCCACGAGGCCGACGTTTCTCCCACAGGCGGCCAGTTTCCGCCGCTCGCTTGCGACTGGGAGCCTTGAGTCGTCACCTTCAGTGGCTAATGGAGCTTCAAGGTCTGACTGGTCCAATTTCTGTTTCTGCTAACAACAGCTGAGGATTTAACCCCTGGATTGAATGTTGTGTATGTAGGTACAAATGGACGTGTTTCTCTTGTAGCAACATCTGATGTGCTGGTTTTGTGTGAATATCTGTGTCTGGGGGATCTGAGGACGACTTTGTGTTTAGTTTAGGTTAAATTAGGTCGAAATGAGGTTGATGAGGTATGGCTGTTATTTCATGTCTACAAAGATGTTGTTTTTGTGTTTTAATGCCTAAACATGGCTACATATTTTTATTTATTTCATGTTTCCTCTAAACCTGTTTGAATAAATAAAATAAATGAAATGAATGGAAAACATTGGGCAGATGTTGCGACTGGGCAGTGAGGTCATAGACTACTACTACTGACATTAAGCCCGCCACGCACACACGCACACACGCACACACACACACACACACACACACACACACACACACAGAATGACTTTATATATGTTTCCCTTAATACACGTAGTCTGAACACAAACAATGACAGATGTGCAAGGCATTGGACTCACTGACTGATTTCCATTATGGTCACATGACAGACAGGCTATGGATACAGAAAGCATCGTCTCCTCCTTATATGGCGGCTTCCGATAATGGCAGACAAGGAACAGAACTTTGCTAATGCCTTAGCCTTTGGCTTGGGCATTCCGGCCATTTGTAGGCCTCTCACCACTAGCTTGTGGGCAATACCTCGGCTTCTGAATATAAAAACTAGAAGTTTACTTACACACACACACACACACACACACACACACACACACACACACACACACACACACACACACACACACACACACCTAAACCTAAACAATTGTCCAGATTTCCTACATTTGCAGTGGAATCAGTCCGACTACTGCGGCCCACTGCGCTTCAGGTTTGTGCAGCATCCCGTTGAAAGCATCACTAAATCCCCCCCTCACCCACCCAGAGACAAGTGAGAGGGAGGGAAAGCCTGCTCTAATCCCCGCCGGCCTGCTGTAATGTCCCATGCCAGCTAGCGTTAGCGCAGCCACACACTGCAGCCTCCAGTCACACACTCACCTTCTCCTCTCTGCTCTTCAGCAACGCATCCATGAGCTGCGAGGTGAGGCGAGTGGTGAGGCGACTGTGGAGGCGACTGGCGTGTGTGACTCGAAGCATCAACGAGCGGACGGACGCCGCCCCGGAACTGCCTCTCACTGCGCACACTGCGCCCACCGCGTCCGGGGCAAAAGCACTTATTGCAGGTCCTTATCAGCTTAATTCAACAGACTGCAGCTGAGGATCTGACTAACGAGGTCACACTGCCGCCGCCGTCGCTCAGAGCCATTAGCACAGGTTATGCACACTTGGCACTAATTGCTACTGAGTGAAATCTCCAAAGTTTTTCATGCAGCAGCAGATGGGTTAGAAAGTACAGTAGATGCCTTCTGTAGATGCCTGGCCCTGCACCTCTTTAATGTTGATCTTTTTTTATTTGAGAGTGCTTGTTTCGATCTATTATCTTAAAGTTAGCGGCGGGAAAATTTCAGGAATTTATTAACCTAGGGCAGTGTGAAACTGTGAGTACTGTGAGACAATTTAATTTAAATATTACATTTAATAATTTAATTAATTTAATTTAATTTAATAATTTAATTTCCTGTAATGGATTAATAAAGTAAATCTAATCTAATCTATCATGTCAGGTGTGCTGTGAAAAATTATCCAATTTCACTTAATTCATAATTAACATCATAATAACATTCCATCGTGGAGTGACTGTGCTCTAAAAGAAATGCGAGTCTGTTTTCCTCCCTCAGTTTCTCCCAGGAAATCAGCTTTGCATCTAAACAGGTTTCCCAGGTTTCACACTGAGTGAAGATAAAAAATGAAGAGACCATATTGTCATAATTAGGCTAAAAAGTGTCATTTTTTTTTATATTTTTCGGTTGGTGGAATGCCGTGGGATTTTTTTCAATGTAAAAAATGTGTCGTTGCTCAAAAAAAAGGTTGAAAACCACTGACCTAGGCAATATTATCATCAACCCAATACTAATACATGAACGAGGAGAAAACAAAAAAATAATGCAGCAGTGACTTATACCATGTAAACGCTGATAAAAACATGTTAAATATGCCAGTGTCTTGAACATGGCAAACCCAAAACAGATGCTAATGTGCTTCCTGCTACTGACAGGAAGCATAATGCAACACTCTGTACTGCTACAAAACCTTTTTAAATAAATAAATACATAAATAAATAAAAGGGGGATATAAATGCTGAGACATGTTGGATATTATTCTTGGCTACTCTGAAATTAAATTTTAAAAAAATTAAAAATGAACTGCACCAACTGTGGCTGTGTTCCTCATCATTACTATCCTGAACATTATTGGTGAAAATCATGTGAGCCAGTTTGCAAAAGCTGCAGAAGAAAACAGCGTTTTGTCGTGATTTTGCAATGAAGACGCATTCACCTTGAAAACCACAGACCTCATCCATCCGCCTGGGTAACAACAGAAACACAGAAACATCTTCAGGATTTGGTGTGAAACCATGGCGAGCAAAGTGCTTCTAGTTTCACTCCCACTCGGTCGCTGTGTTTTCCCTCTAGGACTCCCATCCCCCCCCTCGGCTCACTCTTGCTCACTCTCTCTCACTCAGGCAACAAGACCCAGGAAAAGCAAACACGCTGTCACACACACACACACACACACACAGGGCACTGTGTGAGGCATTTCACCTTGGTACCGAGGTCTGCATATACACAGGAGGGACTGCAGCAGAGACGGAGGGCACTGAATGAGTCAGCACTGCTTCATGCGATCGGACGGATTGAAAGACAAAGTAAAGTGATGGCCGCCGCCTTTTACAATTGAACAGCCACTAAAGAGAAAGAAAGTTTGACCCAAGTCAGCATGTCACCCATTCAAAAGTGGCCATTTTGTTGATTAAGGTGACATCTTGGGACATTTCTGACCACAGAGTCATCCTGGAGCTCCTTGGATGGGAAGACGAAAACACCAAACAAAAAACAAGCACGAAAAGCATCGACTATTAAAGAATGCGGGGGGAAAGTTTCAGCGAGCCGCTTGTGTGAAGTCACAGGTGAAATAAGAAAACGTCCGACGATTTCAATGGGGTGCCGGAATCTTTGAACTTTGTCAGGAACTGGTTCATCTCTCGCACCCTCACCAGAACCGTGGCTACTCTGGGTAATTTTTTTATTTTTTTATAAAAAACAGGGTTGGAACCTCACTGATTGGATCAAAGCAGACTCAGGCACCTTCTGATTACCTCAATGACAGCAGCGGTGTCATTCAGTTCATTGTTTTTTTATTCAAATACCATTTTTCTCTTACAGTGTTTAAAGCCTGTGTGATATTCTTACTGTCCATAAGAACAACGACAGTTACGTGGAGGACAAAAAACGTCACTGCAGCCTGAATCCACTAAAGTAGAAAAAACATTTTTTTCGGCCAATGGTCGTCCCTTTAAAAACAGCTTTCAGACTTGCAACGTGCAACACCTGGACAACTTGGGGTTGACTGAGCCTTTCAGCTGAGGTTGACGAGAAGAAATGAGTCTGACTCAATCAGCAGCAGACAGACATTCCTCAGACTGATTTGCCTGCTGCTCTTCCAGCTGAGCAGCAGTGACGGACGACAGCGACTCAACCACACAGGCAAAGGACTCAAACCTGTGCTTGGATTACTTAAAAGTAGCGAGTCAACACCTACTGTGAACTGGTGGAAACCAGCAGGTGAGCTGCAAGTGGAGGACAGGGGGTGACTAATGGTGGGAATAAATAAATAAATTTAAAAAATGATAAAACATGAGATAGTGCTCATTACAGGTGTCATTTTTTATGCTTTAGCATTTCAACGTGGGCTGGAGGGTGAACGGAGGACAGGCCGGTGCTGGGAAAAACAAATAAAACATTAACAGAGGGATATACAGGGCCTGCCCACTTCAGATAACAAAATAAATTTAACGCTGGACGTCTAAACTGTCAGCAGCAGCAGCGTGTTCTTCAGAGTTTCAAGGCTTTTATTCTCTGGCTTCGATCAGACATGACTGCTCATCTGGCTCATATTCACAATTCTGAACTGTCGTGGGGCACAATGGAAGGAGGGTGAAGTCACACAAATCATTGAATTGGTGTTTGTAGTTTTAACTACACACTCCTTTTTAAAGACAAAAAAACCAGCAGGCAGAAAGTGTGGCAAGGAGGAAAAGTGGCCAAACAGGAAGGACGAGATAAGCGTGACACCAGTGGCCAGACTGCAGCCAGGAATGAATGTGGATGTGTGACAACGCGTTACATTATGCTCAGTTGTGATCACATTTATCAGCATCTCGTCATGTTGTGTGCGTGCGCGCGTGTGTGTGGGTGTGTAAGGTGGCAGTTTGATTACTTTATGGCACAGAGACACGATTTTGGAATGAAATAAAAAAAACTGGTTTCAATAAAAAAAAAACCTTGCGGACTTCTTTATTCATTTTTGTTTGTGAGTTTTTAAGTTTTCTTTCTAATCTAGTATATGTACAAAAAAAAAAAAAAAAATGCTGTAGCAGACCTCTGTCCACGCTGCGCCTCTGCCCTGACCTGCTACTAACGACCAGCAGCTAGTAGTCGGTTATTTGGAGAGGTGGCCCACGGAGAGCGAGGTGGCTACCTCCTACTCTCTCTCTCTCTCACACACACACACACACACACAACCAGTCGCACTGCAATGCTCAATGTACGCATTTTTAAAAAAAACGGAAAACCCCACATATGGCACCAGAGTGTTCGCCCTGTGTGTGTGTGTGTGTGTGTGTGTGTACCTGCTGCTTGTCAAAATGCTCCCTCTCGGCGCTAAGGTTGGCCTCGGTCCTGCGGCTCTTGACGCGTGAAGGCACCTGTTTAATGCTGTTCATCCTCCGGCCGAGTGACGTCACTAACACACTAACTACTGTTTAGAGACGAGCACATATACGAAGCACAAACAAGCCGTCTGCGAGCGTCCAAGGTGGCGAACGTGACAGGGTTCGCTCGTCGACCTAGCGCCGGTGTGTGCCTCTGTGTGCGCGCGCGCGTGTGTATATATATATATGTGTGGTAGAGGATCATCCCTGGGCCGCCGCGAGCCGAGTGGAGGAGATGCGTCGCGCGCGGCTGAAGGAGGAAGCAGCGCGACAGAGCGCCGCGGTCGTCTGGCGTCACGTGACCGCCGGATCCGCCCCCAACCAAAAAAAAACTACCATAATCGTGACGTCATCGTTGTGGCCGACTCATCGTCACACAACATTCACGTCTGCTGCGTTTATAAAGTCAGTCGCCCGGTTTTAAAACAGGAAATGGTCATTTTATTTATTTTATATTTTTTTCTCCTGCCAAAAACTGTGGACAGTGACGTCACCGCCACGCCATTCAAAACGCATCCGGATTATGTCTGTTTGGCTGGTTTCGAACCGTGTGACTTTCATTTTTAATCTGACGATCCGCGATTGTTTTTAATCCTGCGATGATGACGTATAAACAGGAAGTAGAGCTCTGATTGGAAAAGAAGGATGAGCAGCCCAAGGTGTCGCATAGCGTCCAATTTCCTTCTTCCTTTTAAGTTTTTTTTTTTTTTTTTAAATGTACACTTATTTTTATATACAGGTAAAGACATAACAGACAAACAGAAAAGACTGAGTGCACCAAGAGCTACAATAAAAATGTGGATGTAACAAGTAGTAATAATAATTACCAACAAAATAAACAAACAGAAAACTACAGTTGTGTTCATCCTGATATTAAGGAAACCCTCTGAAGGTTTTCTGTTTCTCTTTACATCTTTCTGGGTCCTGTTAAGGTCGAACACAATTACATTGAAGTTTCTTTTTCGTGGTCCCAGGTCTCCAGGCTGCCAATGAATTCCCAAACATGAGGAAAGTTAGTGATTATTTATTTTTGTTTCTTCTCGCTTTTTTTCCTCCTTAAAGTGAATTAAAACATTCACCTCTAGTATTTAGCCTTCTGTAATGTCACAAAACACCCACATGTGTGTAAGGTACAATCAGGCATCAACTTTAGCAGGAAGCTAAAACAGGATGTTTCTACAGAATGCTGTCAACAAAGGGCTAAGTATAGATCCAAAATGTTTTTTCAGTGCTGTATCAGGGTGGCCAAGCAGCCAATGAAAAGCCTTTTCAACAACCCTGCACAGGTGGAGATGAATTATATATATATATTGGAAATAAGTTAAAGATTCTGTCTGCCCCTGTGATGGTTGTCCCTTAGTTTACTGGCCCACTGCAATGCTCTTGATTTTTATCTTTCCTTGAATTAATAAAACTTTTGCTGTAATCGATGGACATCGCGAGTAACAAAAAGAGTTTTCTTTTGATTGCGTCGTCTTGACTAAAAGCCAACGCCAGTGGTAATTCATGATCCCAATTTTCATTTTGCAATCTTTCCTTGCCGCAGTGTTGGGTGAAGCAACTTTGCTCAACTTCCACCAAAGGTATGCAGAATAGCCTGTTCGTCTCAGTCGCTCACTGCTGGCCTCTTCATCATTTCGCCGTTTCAGTGAGCACGACATTTATCTTGACACGAGGCCGCTCAGTCAAGACACAGAAAATGTTTATTTTGTTATCTGAAGTTGTTATAATCTGTCAGCAGGCTAAAAACAGCAACGTTTAAAGGAAACATTATACTTTTCAACAGTTTTTGTATATTCAATATATACATTTCAGTTCATAGACCATTTGTGTTCACTCTGTGTTTTCAGCTCTGTCTAAATTCAACCCTCCTCAAGGTTGCACAACTGGAATGTCATGTTTGTTGCGGTGGGTGGAGTCCAGGGCCCACGGTGTTTTGTCCCGGTGCATGCAGGTGAAGGAAACACACGAGTGGATGGGACAGCAGGGAAGAAAAGGAAACAAAAGGATGTGTTTGCCCTGCAGGCAGAACTGGCTTCTTCACATTCTTGCGCCCTCTGAACGCACCGCTCGCACGCTCCACGCTGGTCAGGCCCTAATAACTGGAATGTGGGAGGCTGGTGCCTGTTGTTGTGATGTTCCACGTTAGACGTCAGCGGAAATCACTGCAGTCATACGGCACCAGCGCAAAGGTTTGAAGACTTTGCGAAACAAATTGCGACAGTGTTCTAATCTCCTGCCGCTCCTTGAAGGTTCCCACTAGACCCAAATCTAGACCCCACGTGACCTTTGTTTTTCAATCTGGATTTCGGTGGAGCGATCATCAAGAAATATTTCCTCCTTGTGTCCCCAAAACTCTATAATAAACAGTATCATTTAGCCTTCTGCTTACAGCCGCCTTTTAAAAACACTGTTCCTGGTAAATATTATAGTGTGTTGAACCTTCTGCGAGGCTCTGGCTGGGTTGAGAGCACAGAATGAATGCCCGTTGGGTGGTCACTCTTAGGTAAGGGAGGAGAGCCCTCTATGATGTCACGAAAGGCAAAGAAGCAGACAAACACATGTTTTTGCACAACACTGTTTTGAATTTCAGAAAGAAAAACCTAATTTATGTCTTTGGACCATACTGTCAGGCAAAAACAAACATTAACAAAATAAACAATGTATCACTTTCCAGAGACAGTGATCAAGTGAATTTAGTTTAGTTTAGTTTAGTTTAGTGACTTTATTTCGGTCATTTTCAATATTGTACATGCTTTATACATTAAACAAACCAATACAATAATTATAATAATATACATCAACCAAAAAGGTGAAGGCTGAAGCTCATTTTGCCTCCCCCTCCTACGTTAATAAGGTAGGTGAAACAGAGAAAAACAAGATGAAAAACACTTCATCGTTTTGATTAAATGTCTTTGTTAAATATCTCTGTTAGTGTGCCACCTTTTACTTGGAAAGTGGTATTGTTTAGGGTGTCTATCACTTAAAGAAAAGGCCAATTACTAAACAGTAATTTGAATATGACTCTCTGGAGTATAATGTGTGCGGCTGTTAAATAAAATTAATTGACTTCACATACTTTCAAACTACCGTTATTCAAACAGACACAAAGCCCAAACTGCTCCTGTGGTGCCTGTCGGAGGAGGAGTTTGAGAAATACCACGTGGTTTGGAAGCTGCTTTACGTGTCCTTTCCTTCGTGCAAAGGCAACGTTTCACGTGTTTCTCCACTAGAGTGCAGGAGAACTTTAAAAATCAGAGGGTGGTTTTGTTGCAAGCTGGATTTTTCATTTTATTTCATTTTTTATTTTATTCTATTTTAACTCTGCCTATCAATTAAACATATGTTGTATGTATGTGTGCATCCTTGACCTTGTATCTACAATGAAGAGAAGTGTTGGTACATTTCCTTACAGTTGTGGTCCCTTCCAGGACTGAGACTATACCTCCAGCCTGGTCTTCACCGCCTCCAGACCTGCAGAAGTTCCAACAATGCTTCCGTTTTAGCAGGCAGCTAGACCTTGGAATTTTTGAGAGAGGCTGTAAACGGAGGGCTGCATATCCAGTTTTCTGTTAGGGATTTTTTAAAAAGTTGTGTTTGTTTGATTTGTTATATGTTGTAAATCATCTGAGGCTGCTTCATAGAAGTCTGGGGTAAAAAAAATAAATAAAAAAGAAAGAAAGAAAAAAGTATAGTATGTAATGTCTAGTAATTGGTCTCTTTGTGTTTTTGTGTATTTTTTCATTTGCTGTTGAAAACATTATTAAGCAATAGAGCTCGTCAACCACAAACCACAATTCTTTTCCGGTATTTCCCCTCAAAGCATGCACACACCTCAGATGCAGTTACTTATCGGATACTTGTAGTCGGCACGGCTGCATGAGCCTTGAGCCACACACAATGTGTGGCTCAATTGGAGGGCGCTGACTCAACACAGTACGTGCCTTATTAATTACTGATATCATTTAATTGAGAAATATTGCAATTTTAATACAGTACAAAGCAATGACAAACAATGATACATAGACTCATGTAGACGCTGCTATATCAATCCAGCAGAAACAATTGCATCTGCACTTATTAGAGGAGGCACAGAGAGCAGAGCAATGCTCGTTTTGCATTTTTAAGCAGGAAGGGGAAACGTGGGTGTAGGCGTAAGAATAAGTTGCAGTGTTATTCTTCATTTTTAACAGTTCGAACAGTTTCTTTTTTCTTTTCAATCTACCCTGAAGTAAAGGAAAGCGATAACATAAAAGGGAGAATAGCAGCCGAGACAGGAATAATTGCCATTACTTCTGTGCAAGCTTTACCCTTGACGGGAATTCACAGACACAGCGGCGTCCTGCTGTCAAGAAAAGGAAGGGCCAAAATAACACATTTATATTTATCTCAAACAGAAAATTTAAACAGGCAGTTGATTTTATTCAGTTTTCAAAAGTATTTCAATATTTTACCTTTCAGCAGAGGTTTGTAAACCATGAATTAAATTTAGGGATGCACCAATACTGATACCAGTATTGGGTCTCTGTACCGGATACAGTATGTGCTGATATCACGACACCGATACCAGCTGTATATGTATGTATGACAATTTTGTAAAAATTTGTGTTTGTTCTGCAATGGAACTTGTTGAATTTGTTCAAACAACAGAACATCAGTGGGTCATCGTCCCAGCTGGTGACGCTCGAACCAGCGGGCGAGAGACAGGAGTGGCCCAGGTGGCTGCTCGTGGTCCAGGATGGAAGACGGCCTGGTTGCCCGATAGTCAGGTGGCGACGGATGGTCGGGAACAGGCAAGGTTTGGAGGCTGGTGGACAGAAGGCAGATTCTTAAAGTCAGGGACAGAAGGTGTGAGAGCAGGTGTGGTCTGAGTAGTGGGAATGTACTGAAAGGGAGAGAAAATGCCAGGCACACTGTGATAATAATGCCTTATTCAGTACTCGGTATTGCTATTGGTGAGTACTGAAATGCAAGTACTGTAGTGGTATCGGCGCATCCCTAAGTAAGATAATAATGACAATATTAATGAATCCAGTCCTTGACCCAACACACTGTTATGAAATGCAGTAATAGTGTCTTTTAATAATAATGCATCTTGTGCTGGAACGATACTTTATTTTGTTTGAATGCTTTGTTTGCTGGAACTATACTGAGTTTGTTTGAATGGTCTAGTTTCGTTTTTTTGGCACTCCATTTAGGTTGTGATGGACTGGATCATGTGTGCAGTTCATGCTCTAGTTGATGGTGATATTTGGAAACTATATGCCTGTGAGTAGATGCTGACACGCTTGTTTGTTGTCTAATGATGCAGGGATGATGACTGGATGCATATATTCATGTTTAGTGAAGTTTTGATTCCTTTTTTCAGAATTGCTAATCATAGTTTGCTAAGTAGCTGTTATATTTGGATATATATTTATACATATATACATTTGAATTGTATGGAAATACTTTGAAGAGTGATGATGATTATATTTTGATTGTATGTTTTGCTGCAGTTTTATAAAAAAAAACAAAAGTTGAGAGTGGATTCAACCACACTGTTCAATATGGAAATGCAAGGAAATCAGTAAAAACCTTAAACTTCCAAGCTTCAGTTTCAATGGATCGCCTCACATGTTCTGCAAGTAACATCAGTTAGCCACCAGGTAACTGCAAACAGAATGCTCAATACAATGTAACACATCAGCTGACAGCCTGAGTGTGGGTTTTTTTTTTCCCCCAAACCACAACGAAGCAGAACTGAAAGAGTGTAAACTACAAACTCCTTCTCTCATTCTCTCTCTCTCTCTTCAGCATTTCCCCTCAAAGCGTGTTGACACTTAAAGCAGTAACTTTATTTCTTGTTTGTAGTCGCATCATTATCATCATTATCATCTGCAGAAGTAGCAGCAGCAGCAACAGCAGCGCAAACACCCCCGGCAACCGCCCAAGATGAAGTGCAACTTCTCCGGCACCCTTCTGAGCAGGGTGCAGCCGCCGCTGCTGGGCACAGAGTTCATCCTGGGCATGGTGGGCAACGGCGCCGCTCTGTGGATCTTGTGCTTTCACGTGAAGCCGTGGAGGAGCAGCACGGTGCTGCTCTTCAACCTGGCGCTGGCCGACCTGCTGCTGCTCGCTGCGCTGCCCTTCCGCGCCTTCTACTACCACTCAGGACTCCGCTGGTCGCTCGGGGAGCCGATGTGCAACCTCATCCTCTTCATGCTGGCCCTGAACCGGAGCGGCAGCACCTTCTTCCTGGTGGCCATCGCCGCTGACCGCTACGCTCGGGTGGTGCATCCCCACCACCCCGTCAACCAGCTGAGCGCGGCCCGGGCGGCGCTGGGGGCCGTGGGGCTGTGGCTTCTCACTGGGGCCATGACCGCCCACATCTTCGGCCTCAGGCACCACCTCGACCAACAGGACAGCGCCACCTACTGCGAGAGCTTCTCTGTGGACAGCGAACCCGGCAGCAACTTCAACTGGCACAAGCTGCACTTCGTGCTGACCTTCGTCCTGCCGCTGCTGGCCATCATCTACTTCACCGTGCACATTGTGGTTCACCTGCGGCGGCGGCGCCAGCTGGGGCCGCGGCCCCGCGTCAGGAGGGCTCTGGGATTCATCGTAGTGGTGGTGGCGCTCTTCGTGGTCTGCTTCCTGCCCACCAGCATCCTGCAGGTGCTGATCTGGGTGAGGACCAGCCAGGTGGCCCGCACCCACAGCCACAGCAAGGCCGACATGTGTGCCGCCCTGGACGGCCTCACCAGCGCCTTCTTCTTCAGCTTCAGCCTGACCTACCTCAACAGCGCACTGGACCCGCTGGTCTACTACTTCTCCAGCCCCACCATCCAGAAGGTGTGCAGGAGGGCCCTGCGCCTGCCGCAGTTGGACACCACGGACACCACGGACACCACGGACAAGAAAACCCGCGAGACGGGCTCCCAGTCGCTCAGCCAGCTATGATCTTAAAGTTTTACCATCACAACACTTTTCTTTTTTTTCAAATAGCTGCCTAAAGATAGTAGTTCCTTTTGGGGAAATGTGATGTTTTTAATCAGCGTCACTCATTTTTTTCCCCCTTTGTCATCACTTATTTTGCCAAATACTGAGCAAATATTGCATGTTGAATATTTTTCTGAGTAATATTCCTTTTTGTTTAAGGATTCACAAAGCTATGGTTAACTGTAATTAAAAAAAATAAAAACTAACCCTCTTGATCATGTTTCATGCATAGTCACTATTACAACTGTTAAAAACTGTCTGTATCTAGATGTTCAAGATTACATGGCAAATAAATGTGTATTTCTCACGGCGTACACACCACCTGACTGCCTCCTGTTCTAGAGGTGTCAGACGACCGCTGGAAGCCTCGTTAAATGATGTGCAACAACAACAACCACAAAAAAGGTGCTAGAAATAAGACATTTGGACAGATGAAGCTTTCTGGCCCTTGATGTTTTTTGGCCAAGAGTGTCACCTTTAACAATTTACTGACATGAGATTTGCCTCATTAAAAATGAGAGGAAAAGTGGAGCGTATTTCACTGTCAGCACTGTTATTATATAACAAAAAGAACTGGATTTAGACTTAATATTAGACCGTTCAGTGCCGATATGTGGATGACTCACACTGCAAGTCAATTTGATTTCGAAACAAATGTGGAAGTTTTTTTCACACCATTTTGGTTGCCCTCTTTCACATGGAGGTAGTTTAAGAGCACAAAAAGGAAGCATGGCTATATATATCTACACACACACACACCACAAGTATACAAACCCAAATAATATAAAATATAAAAATAATGACTCAAATAGCTATGAAAAGTCTGCCATCCCATTACAGATGTAGACAGAAAATACACATTTCATATTTAGTTCAACCCAATTACAAGATTTACTCTTTTATATTCATTTTCACTGTACATTTAATGGCAGAGCAGTAGCTCACACTCGTGCAACAGGAAGTAGGGTGTGGTTTTTTTTTCACATTCTCCTTGCGTCTACTTCAATGAAGCCATGGACACTGACTGGCAACTTTAAACGAGTGTTTGGCCTCTTCTTGTACGGTCTGTGATGAATGTGACCTTCACTCCAGACAGCTGACACAGACCTCAGCACCACTGCCTGCAGGGTAAGCAGTGATGGGGACGGAAGGATGGATGAACAAACACAATCATGATCTCCTCAACTACCTTCAGTCAGATTGAACTTTAATTCAGTTTCACCGACCCCGCCTGCTTATTAGTAGCACACTATTTATTTTTTTAAATAGCCATTTCTGGGGGTAAGTATCAATACACTTACAGTAGTTGTCTATTACGGTGAAAGTCGTAATTAGAAATGAGAAGGATTTTTTTTCTATCTCAAAGGTCATTATTAAAAAAGAGTTCTGCCAATGGGCAAAGAGCAAACTGTGAATGAAACCATACATTTGCCACTGCATTTTGGGAATGTTTCAGTTCAGTTCAAAAACAATGTGTCATTCTTACCTGACAATTTTAACAGTATGCAGTACTGAGAAAAACAAAAGAAAACATAACAAGTCAGAGTGACAACTTGAATAGATTCTGCTTATTTATTACATCATAATACTCATTACGTCATATTACTACAAGAAACACGAGTGCAAATACAGCATTGGAGCGCGAGAGTGAGAACAGAGAAACAACTGCAAGAACCTGCAGGGCATTTTTATATAGTACAAAAACAATCATTGCAACCACGCAAATAGGTAAAAACAACACAAAACAGAACAGACAAAAACAGTGGCAGTTCATCGCAACACTTCATTTAATGTTTTTCTTTCAGCAACACCTGAACTAAAACAGAAAAAAGACAAATTACAATTATGACCACTGAATAGTGAAATCAAAACATTGTCATTGATGTGCGAGTCCTTAGTAGCGCTTATTCAGTCTTTTGCTAATTTTGTTTCCTACCTCCAGGCGGTTTGGCAGAGCTGAGCCGATCGTTAGCGTTTCCCTCCTCTTTGACGGTCTCTTTGCTTCATGTAGTCACAAGCAAGAGAGTCTGCATCGTTCTGACTGAAGGGTTTAAAAGTTGGAAGAAAGCAGACACACACGAATGAAAAGAAAATTCACATATGTGTGATATGAATAAGTAGAAACATTCTTACTGGGTAGAAAATTATCCTGATATCACCTTTGAAATGAGAACCAAGAACAGTTTCATCCCAGTTGCAATTAACATTCAGAGCTCTGAACATTGAGGGGGGTTATGCATGGCCTGTGTGTTTGTCTGGATGTATAACTATGCTTAGTTTGTGTAGGCGCTATATGCCGGTATATCATTCATTTGAGGCGTGATGGTTTGTGTAGCGAGTCACCAATACAACGTTCCCTTTCGTAGCCCCTCAGTGGCTTCAGAACGTCAGAGGGGAATTAAACTTTACAAACTTAGGGCACTGCCTAAAGGTAAGGTATAGAAAGCGCTACACTCGTATGGAGCTTACAGCTGCCACTTTGGTAAGTCGCTTGGACACCCTTTGGAAAAGAGAGTTGCAATGTCACTAACAAAGTCAGTGTTTTGGACAGATAGTACCTCTGTGCATAAGTATATTAAGACTGAGATCTCAAGGTTTCGTACCTTTGTTGCCAACAGGGTCTCAGAAATACTTAAGTATCTCAGCCATTTCAATGGAGGTATGTAAACACAGTTGGCAATCCTGCAGATGTGGCCTCCAGAGGGCTGAAGACTGACGCGTTCCTGAAGAGTGAGACCTGGTTGTCAGGACCAGCATATCTTCTGCATCCTGAGCAGGACTGGCCTGTAAGTCCAGGTTGTTTGGCTGAACTTATGTCAAACGATCCACAAGTCAAGGTCAGGGTTGCAGTGAATGTGGTGCAGACCTCAGAGGACGTGGACGCAACCACTCAGCTGATCCATCATGTTTCCTCTTGGACCCGTTTGAGAAGGGCAGTGGTTTGGGTTATCAGGCTGAAGAATTTACTGTGGTGTCTCAGCCAGGAGGAGATGACCCGACACAGCCTCCAACCAGTCTGACTCACGGGAGCGACAAAGATCTTCCGAGCAGGGGAAAGGAGTGTGCAAAGACCTGGCATTGAGAGGTTTGCTCACAGTGGATGAGGTGATGGAGGCAGAAAGGGAAATCATTAGATTTTGCCAGAGGTCTAGGTTTCCCGATGAATTTCCCGGTCTACAGAGTGGCAAAAATGTGAAGAAAAACAGTCAGCTCTTCAAGCTCTCTCCAGTGCTGGAGGATGGCATCCTGAGGGTTGGTGGAAGATTGAGTACGGCAGCTTTACGTGAAGATGCGAAGCACCCAGCTATTCTGACCAAAGAGCTCCACGTCTCAGACGTCCTCTTAAGACACATACATCGGGAGATACAAGGGACTGCATACTGTACGGTCGTCCCATCACCAAGGCTTCGACTGACCCTAATGATCTGGAGGCTTTAACACCCAATCACGTATTGCTTTTGAAAACTTCCCCTTCCCTACCACCAGGAGAATTCCAGAGGAATGACATCTACGCTCATCAACGATGGAAACAAGTCCAGTACGTATGTCCAACCTATTTTGGAAGCGATGGACCAAGGAATATTTACCACAGTTGCAGGAGCGTCCGAAGTGGACTGCTATCAAGCGCAACTTTGCGTAGGGGATAATTGTGCTCATTGTGGATGAGACAGCACCTCGGAACTCGTGGGTCATGGGGAGAGTCATCCAAACCTTTCCAGACAGAAGAGGATTCCTGTGGCGGCTGCTGATTAAGATGAAGCACCTTGGACAGGCCCATAACCAAGATCTGTCTTCTGCAGGAGGCGGAAGATTGACCTCCCAATACTGAGCGGGCAATTAGGCTGGAACAGTTAGGCTGACCTTACTGACTGACTGTGTTTGGACTCAACTAGACTCTGGACTCGACTAGACTTGAGTTCCAGAGAGAAGAGCTCATTGATGAACTGCGCTGATAAACAAGGACAATTGTGGATTTGTGACTGTATGTTTCTTGTTTATCTCTTGTTTTTGATGGGATTACTACGGTGTTAATAATTAGGGGCTGGGTTGTAGGCGCTATATGCCGGTATATCATTCATTTGTGTGAGCATCAGCTGTTTGTTTGTGTCACCAATACAATGTTTCCGTTCTTCGCCTTTCAGTGGCTTAGCCTGTTTATTCCGGAGTCACTATAGTTTGAATGTTGGGACCTGCTCCAAGCTGGGCTGAAAACAAATTCCACCAGCTTGGCTGTGTGGTCATTAAAATAATCAGAATCAGAATCAGAATCAGAATCAGTTCAGGACTTTTGAGACTAAAACGCAGCTCTTTTCAAATGTGGAGCCGCTGATGTTTCAACAAGCCCACTGGTGGGAAATGACTGAGGAACATTCTTTTTTGCTATCTTGCTCCATATCTCTGTTCCAACAAAAGGCACAAGAAGTATATGGTTCATAATATGTTCTAGCATCTAAATTGGCGCAGTGTTGAGACGACGTGGCAACTCTGAGAGCGTAAGATGGCAAGAGTCAGTCGAGAGTGAGGCGCAGTGACACCTGCAGGGTCAAGTGTAAACATGGTGACAGACAATAAATTCAGAGGGCAGCTACAAACAAATCATTAAATGGAGACCACCGAGACCACCAAGACCACCAACATACTTAACTCTACAAGTAACGGGAGAATTTTAAAAACCTTGATCTCACTGAAAGAAATAAGACTTACAAGTTGTGGTGGTTCAGCTGCTCCATCAGGTCCTTCAGCTGCTGCTGCTCCCCACTGGACACCATGAGCTGTTGCAGGTGCTTCAAGTGTTTGGTCTTCAGCAGATTCTGGTACTGCGCATTTTGGCTGATGAACTTTAACACGCTCTCTCTGACCTGGAGTGTCACCAAACAAATATAAACGGACGGGACCAAAAGTGTTCAGTGATTTCCAGCAATAATCAAATCAGAGCGAATGATTTCATGTATACAACTGATTAAAAACTCGTTAGTGCTGTTTGGTAACAACGAACAACGCAGCTGAATGCACTAACATTCCAAGCTTTAAAAAAGTTCGGAAAACTAAATGCAGTAAATCAGAAACTATGTGCAATAAAAGATGAATGATTATTCATCAAAACTTTTTTTTCAGTAATGTAATGTATGTTGCATACAGCAGCAGTGACGGGTGGAACCTTTATCCTCAACAGGAAGTCAGACAAACACTTCACACTATTTAGATCATCGTATATGTTCACTTGCACACAGGATCCTGGTATATAGTAAATAAAAAAAAAAGTCATACCCAGAGTGATTAATTTATTTTAATGCAACTAATTAGTTAACTCTAAACTAACTAACTATAATCTAATTTTTTTTCCCTCTAACTTCATCCACACCAAACACCATACGACAGGCGCACACACACATACACTCTTATTTAGAGCAACACCTATTAGGTCATGTGACATGGAGCAGGTGTGAAAAAATAAGGTTTTGTTCTGTCAAGCATTTGATTTGCTGAACAAAAAAACAAACAAACAGAAAAACCAACAACAACCCCCCCCCAAAAAAACTGGAGTTCAGATATTTCTTTGAAAACCCTTCCTGCTTATTTTCAAGTTGCAAGTGAATCTTGACAAGGAGGCCGAACCTGAGCAGGAATTCCAGCTAACTCTCCAGTGTTCATCAGCTCGTCCACCTGTTCCAGGATGGCCACTGGGTTGGAGACGGAGAGGAAGCCCTGAGGAAACATCAAACACACACACATACAGATCTTCATTAGCACCCAAAAGTGACACACCTGTGCAAATTCTGATGACAGAAAATCAATTGAAGGAAGAAGAGACGAGTCGTCAAGACAGGAGTTGAGTTAAAGGATGCAGATGAGGTTGCTGGAGCGGGGGAAAAAAACAGTTCTAGCAATATGAGATGAGCTATGTAAGGTGCAACATTGACAGATGGAAATGAAGTTGACCTGAACAAACTTTTTTTTTTGTTTCCTTCACATGTTGCATTGACATGGGAGACACTCACTTGAATCTGTTGCTCCTTTTTCGGGGCGGAAGGGATGAGAAGCAGAGTTCCCAGGGCAAACGCTGGCAGATTTAACTGTGCAAAGTGATTTGCGATTCCAATCAGGTCCAAATTCAACAGGAAAGGGCACCTGGAGCGAAAAAGGAGAGCAGGATAGATTACATCCAATTTAAAAAGAAAAACAGTTAACTTTGAATTCAGACCATCATTTATTTTTCAGCTAAAAACTTGACAAGGAAACCTGAAGTCAAAGGGACGAAAAAAACAACAACAGACCAACGCAATTGTACTTAGCAATTGCAACTGCTGCGCAATTGGCTGCACATTGTTTTTCATAGAGTACTGAGAAAAAAAAAAAACAACCAAAACATTAAGAAACAGACATATTTAGCCTGCAGGTCCGACATGAGGAACAGCGTCAACACTGAGTGTGGAGACTTGAGCTGTGAGGAACGTACTTGAGAACAAGAACAAAGGTCCTGTAGAGAGTGGCCTGCTGATCAGGACTCAGAGGGGCCGACGCTGCCAAAGAGAGACAGATCAAGGAATAATGAAATAAGCATTTCAATATAAGACAACATTCCATAAAAGTTCCAAAATAAATGATTTCATTTTATGTGCAACTGTCCTTAGATACAGACAAAAAAAAAACAACCTACGAATCAGTGTTTATAATATTTCCCAAGATGACAGTGTAAGAGATAAATCGGTAGATCAGCAATAATTCTCATTGAAATATCGGACCACCACCAACTTACCTGACACAAATGGTGACAGTATCGCGCTACTCCATGTCCTGGAGAAACAGGAAATCTATGGAGAAATAAGTCAAGAGAATGGATGAGCCGCAGAGTCCCTCAAAAAAAAAAAATCACAAAAAACAAATCCAGAAATTTCACATGAAACTTGACACATTTTTGAGGCGGCGGAGGGGGAGGGGGGGCCGCAAAACACCATCTTTTCTAATTGTTTAAATGCTTAAAATAAATAAAAGCACGACATAGCTTGGAGCCAGTTCTTTAGATATTTACAACTAAGAGATTTTATTAGAACACAACAAAATCAGTCCTTGTCCATTCCAAACACTTGAAAGAATGATGATGAAAGACTGCCAAGGAAGGGGCTTGATTTCTAGAATATACAACGAGCTGGTTGATCAGTACTTCAGAAACATCATTAAACAAGCTCGAGTCCCGGAGAGAGGACATACAGGTGGGTCTCTCCACTGAGGAGTGGGAGAAGGCCTGTACCAAAGCACATTCACAAAATGTATGGTTAAAATTGCTGCAGTACAACTGGTTAATGCGGTCTTTTAAAGGCCCCTGCACACTGAAGGCGTTTTTGCTGCGGTCTGCTGCGCAGACCAGGCACAGACCAGGCACAGACCAGGCACAGACCAGGCACAGACCAGGCACAGAGCGCTGCAACGATATCTTGGCACGTCCAATAGGAGAGAAGCCGGTTGTGAAAAAAAAAGTTTTGTTCCGAGTCCGTGTGTGATAAATCATGTACTTGTCGTTGGCGCAGCAAAAAACACTGGCTTTACTGCTAGTACGGAGGAGTCGAGCAGCAGCAGCAGCAGCGAAGAGAAAGGTGTGGGTGCACTCCATCTTGAGGGCAAGGCAGGATTTGGGGGAGTACAGGCTCGTCCAGGAGCTCAACTTCTACACGGACGGCTTTATAGCTCTACTTCAGGCTGAGCAAGGAGCAGTTTGACCGCCTGTTGTCTAGAGTTGGTCCAAGCATCAGCAAAATGGTCACGGCAGACCAGCAGTCTTGTGTCCCAGAGCTCTGGACACCGCAAAACAGAACGGACAAGTCTTTCCTACATTTTTCACTGATTTTTTTTTTTTTTCTGACTAGCTCTATACCCAGATTGTTCATTTTTTCAGAACCGGCTGCTCTCCTATTGGACGTGCCAAGATATCGTCACAGTGCGCTGTACCCAAATTAAATTTTTTTAAAATAGGCGCAGCCGCTAAGCTTGGCGTGTGGCGGCGCCGTGGTAGCACGTACACAATGAATGGGTGCACTGCCGCCACCCTGCGCTTGCCGTGTCCGGTGTGTAGGGAGGGGCCTTAAGATGCCAGTTAAGCTGAATAAGTTCAATAGCAACATACCAGACTTGTGCATAAAATATGATAAAGAAAAGGGCACGATTTTCCATAGCTTTCCATGAAGAAATTCCGGCAAGAAGTGAAAGAGTGTATTGAGGAAATATTAGGGATACAATTACATTTAGAACCAAAACTTTTTCTATTGGGTATCCATCCACCTAACTGTAACATAAGAAAGAGGAACTTTTTATTATTAACAGCAACTCTGCCCTTAAAAAAAGATCACATATGCAGTTAGGAGTAAGATGTGTTGGAAATAAATAAAGATATTGTTGGAAAAAAAGTACTGAATTTTTAAGTTACCTCCCATAGTGCGGGCACAGCCACGACAGCCTCTAGCACCCTCTGGAGGTGGCTAATCTGAAATAATAATAAAACAAACAAACAAACAAAAACAATGACAACAAAAACTGATACAGCCAACCAAACTCTCTAGTATAATTTATCACCTGTTACAGCTGAAAAAAGTTCTGCATTACAATGGAAAAAAAAGTTTTTAATTACAAAAGCATTCTGACGCATGAGCTGCTCACCATGTTGAAGGCCAGCAGCTTCTGCAGGAGACTATTCCACAGCTGAAGGTCGTACACCTGGTACTCCAAACACAGGTCTGCCACCAAGCGCACGGCCTGCGAGGTCAAAGAGGTCAAAGAGGTCACAGGGTGTCTTTAGTCGCCCTGAGCGCCGCCAAGTGGTGGCTCACCTGCGGCTCGTGGCTCTGCTTCTTCCACAGCCCCTTTACCAGGGCTTCTTTGGGACTGCTGAGGAACGACTGCACGGTGTACGGGACGTTCAAGGCCTCTAGCTGAGAGACGAAGACGTAGCACTTGATGTGAGATCTGTCATACAAAAAAAAAAAAAGAAGTTCGGAATGCGTTCGCTTGACCGCGTGAAATCAAGCTTGCTGTCAAAAACGATATAAAGTAAAATAAATGAATACATAGAATTAGAACGAGAATGCCTTTATTAATCCCACATTGGAGACATTTGCATAATTACAGCAACAATATTGTGCAAAGAGAAAAAATATATATTAAAAATATATATGAATTAAAAAGAAACAAAGAAATAACAAGACTATTTGGCCTTTTCTGCTTTAAGCTCCATTTTTGTTTCCTTTATTCATTTACTTCTTTAATTTATTTTTATTATGATACAGGCGTATATGTACTTACAATGATTGTTTTTTATATTATATGACCAAATGTAAAGATATCTGATGTGTGTTTTGTTGCTTGTCATAAATATTGTGGGTCTTTGTTTGATTTTACCACAGTGTTGTGTTGTTTTGGGTTGGGAAAATGTATGTTGTATATAATTATAGAGGAAAATAAAATCTTAGAAATAATAAAGTAGAAAATAAAAAAAAATAAATAAAAAAAAATAAATGAAGATAAGAAATATAGAGGTCTCACTGAATCTTGTCTCGAGGGATTTGCAGCCGTTCCTCCAGAGTGTCGGCATCAACCAGACGGACGAGACACAGAAGCGCTCTGGTGCGATGGCAGAAGGTCAGACGGGGTCCGGTTGAGCTGAGGGGCTGTAGGGACACACCAGTTATACCATTAGCCTTTTTTTTTTTTTTTTTTCCTCTCTCGTCACGTCACATCAGGTCTGGTCTGGTGCACTGGGCTCCAGACGGTCACCCACCCAGGTCTCTGCTGACAGGATGGGGCTCAGCAGGCGGACGGCATCGTCCACGGGGTTGGACTGCAGCATGTACACCACCCTGCAATGGCACTGAGTGAGACAGACTGGTCTTGGTGCAGCTGCTGTCAACTGAATGCACTTTAAAAGGTTCAGTGTGTCAACTTTCTTTCAGGAAGCCCACCTGACAGCAACTAGGAGCGTACAGAAACCCAATTACTTCCATTGTACTGCGAGTATACACTTTTATTAATGTCGTTCTGGGCAGCATGTTAAGCTTTTACCAATATCAAAATTAGCGATGCACCAATACCACTTTTTTTTATAGAATGAGTAGAATACAAGTACTTGCATTTCAGAACTCACCTAAACCAAGTACTTAATAAGGCCGTTACACATTATAGAATTACTTTGATTTTTTTTTCCCTACAGATGTTATTTGAACCACATTCCTCAGCATGTTTTTCTCGGACGCAAGATGACTGTCACAAGTTTCACTTCAGATCAAACACAAATATAACAAATTTGCCATATACATACATATACAACCTGTGTCTGTGTTTTGGTATCGGCACAAATTTTATGAGTGCAAGAAGAGTACTCAACCCTGGTATCAGTACCGATACCAAATACTGGTATCGGTACTGATACCAGTATCAGTACTGATACCAAATACTGGTATCGGTATCTGTCCATCCCTAATAAAAAAAATCATAAACCAAGACAAATTTTACACACTGGACCTTTAAGTCCAAGACACTAGAATTTATATTAAAAGAAAAATAAACACAATTCAAGGACTGTACAACTACAAAAAAAGAAAGTTGAAAGCTCCTCTACCTCATCAGGTCAGGGTCCTCCTCAATGTTGCTGACAAACTCCATTTGACCAGAATCCTTTATCAAAGCACATTTTTTTGTCAAAACTCTTCACGGGTTGGTCAGTGAGTCGCATTAATTACCCAGAGTGCAGCCGGGAAAACGCAAAGCGGTGTCAAGCCGACGCACCTTGGTGACGGCGGGGCCTGTTTTGCAGATCCACTTTTCCAACATCATGTTCCGAATTTTCAGAGCGTCCACGTTGTTGATGTGCGCTAGTTCCTTCACCACTGTGTGGATGTCTGCACGAGGGAACAGTGACTTCAAAGGATGTTGGCCAAGCAAGTCAGCCATCGGGAGCAACACCTCCCACCCCCTGCACCACACTGTGGGGAGCCTGAGCAGCTCCTTCAGCTCCAGACTGCTGCAGCCTCACTGCAAGAAGGAGCTGCTACCGCAGGTCATTCCTGCCTGCGGCCAACAGGCTGTACAACTGCACTCAATAAAACATTTTACTCAACCACTTACACATTTCACAAAGGTGCAATAAAACACTTGTTTATCTGTCAATATAATGTAGATAACTTGTAAATAGTCCAACTGATGCTTTTTTCCCCTTCCTTAACCTACAAATATTTTATTTTATTTCTTGATTTTGTTTTAATATAATTTTTATTTTCTTTGCACTACATTGATGCTGTAATTCAGTAAATGTCCCCAATGTGGGATTAACAAAGGCACTCTTTTCTATTCTATTCTAAAACTTTGGTTCTCACCCGGGCAAGTTGGACTGGCTGCGTCTCGGAAGTGCTGCTCGATGCCGCTGTGCTCGTACAGAGCCACGATGAGCCTCGCCGGCAGTCCCGTCAGCTTCATCAGCTCTGGGCTGTTGAGCTGTCTGGACATCAGCGTGTTCTCAGTGGCAGAGCGTTGGAACTGCAGCTTCAGCTTGCACAGGTAGGTCTCCGCCCTGGCCCGCGACGTCTCCTGCTCGGCAGCATCGGACAAGGAGCAGATCAACAACACGGCAAACATGAGTAGAATAGAATAGGTTGACTTTCTTCATCCCCAAAACAATAAATTACAACAGCAGCATATACAGTGCAAAGAAGATGAAAAAAATTATATGAACAAAAAAGGTTACTATAAAGAAATAAAATATACAGAGTAAGAAAGGAAACAAATATAGGTCATGTTTTTTTTGTCATCAGGCTCTAAAGAAAATTCTAAAAACTGACCTCGAGGTTGGGCTCCCTCAGCCGCGCCTCCGCAAGAGCCAAGCAGAACTTGAGAGACTGCGTCTTCTCGTAACCTGTAGGGGGCAGACAAGGGTTGAGCAGGGCGCTCCAAGGTGAAGCTCAGGGGGCAGGAGCTTGCTTCCTTCCTGATGGGACTCCTGACCTGGCGGCAGCTCTTGCGTGATGTTGTGTGCCGTGGCAGCAGCAAACTCTGTGTTCTGGATGCAGTGGATGTACTTCATCATGGTCTTGGCCACCTTGAACATCTCCTTGCTGTAGATGTGGCCCTGTCCTTTCTTCCTTTGCTCCAGGAGCAAGGGCTTCATCTTGTTCTTGAAGATGTGGACGGCCGAGGACATGTACAGCTTGTCCAGGCTCACCTGGAAGGACATGGAGTTGCTTTGAAGACTGAAGATTATTTTTCAAAAATATGCAGTTTTTGTTATTTCTAAAAGCTATCATATCTATTTATGGGAAAACATTTATATTTTTATTTCTTAAACAAATGTTTGGGCCTGAAAAAACGTTTTGCTCTTTGGCTTCATTCTATGAGACTGTTTTATTTTTTTTTAATCTCTGAAGGTTTAAACTTTGAGAGTGTTTAAACAAGAGAGAAATGTGAGAAATGTTAATGCCTGTCTGAGAAAAGTGTGTGTGGTGAGGGGTTTTACAGCCTTAAAACATATATAATAATTGTAAAAAAACGAGGGACCACTGTATATACCAAATATTTGTTTCCCACTAGCGTGTATGCATGTTACCTTCATTAATTTGGTAATCAGAAGAAGCGTAGGGAAGGTCTCCTCACTGAGCTCAGGAGCTAAAACACAAAAATATTAATTCATTCATTCATCTTCTATACCCGCTTATTCCAATTCAGGGTCACGGGGGTCTGCTGGAGCCTATCCCAGCTGTCTTAGGGCAAAGGCAGGGTGACACCCTGGACAAGTCACCAGTTCATCGCAGCACAAAAATATTGAATTCATTTATTATTATTATTTTACATATACGTGCGTGTGTGTGTGTGTGTGTGTGTGTATGTGTGTGTGTATGTATATACATATATACATACATATGTGTGTGTATATATATATATATATATATATATATATATATATATATATATATATATATACATATATATATATATATATATATATATATATATATATATATATATATATATACACATACACATATATATATATATATATATATATATATATATATATATATATATATATATATATATATATATATATATATATATATATATATATATATATATATATATATATATATATACACACACACACACACACACACACACACAATAATTAACTAATAAAATAACTTACAGATGATCTTCCAGTAATGTTTAGTTTGCAGCAGCAGATGGAAGGGCAGCCTGCTGCTGGAGAGCTGGCTGGGCAGGAGACTGTTCTCCAGGAGATATGTGCTCTCCACATCAGAGGGAGGAGAGATTCTCTTGTAGGACTTGAGGTGTTGAAGGAGGCCAGTTGCCTGTGGAGTGAGTGAAATGTCAAGAGAATGACATTTATCAAGTTTTATTTCAGTTTTATATTTTTATGGTACGATATATGTTGTTTATTTGTGTGTTTAATTTTTTTTTACCTGGCTGACAGGAAAGCTGGCCCCATTATCATCAGCAGCCTGCATGATTTTCAGCACCACCTCGATTCTCTCATAGTTGTAAGGACTGAGCTGTATGGACAAAACAAGAAAGTGTCTGTTTTAGTGCACACGTTCTCAAAAAGTGCAACAAGCTGAAGTAGTGAAGGACTAATTGGACAAGAGACAGGCTGCAGGTTAAACCAGAGCTGTAGTTTAAAAAACCTTTCAGGAAACTGAACCACATGAAAAAAGACCCTATGACCTTAAGTGGCAAAATGCTCAAAACTCAGGTTGTAACTTGATCAACGTCTTCAAAAAGCTTAGTGGAGATTCCATTCATTAATCACCACTACATTGTAATATTTGTATATATATGTATATATGATTTATGATTTTTATATTGTTAAAAGCTTAATATAGTGCCCTTAAATACATGAATAAAAGTGTATAAATGCAGTGCAATAAAAGGAATTTGGTTTTCTACCCATAGAACAGTTCTCATATATAGGTATAAGAATATGCATACAGCAGTAAGGGTCTTGCTCCTAAGTATTTGCCATATTTCTAAGGAAGCCTGGTGTGAAGACTCCAGGACACCTGACAGTATGTTTTGCATTTAGGGTGAACGCTGGCGTTCTCAAATAAAGAAACAAAGAAGAAGAAGGTGGATGAGGTATCCAGGTTTGTGTGCGGAGTCCACCGTAGTTCACTGGCAAGCTCGGGAGAGGGACGGAGGGTGAGCAAAAGAGCACTGCAGTCTAAAATGTAACCACTTCATGTCGGTGTTTCTTCCTCAAAATCTTATACACTGGACCTTAACGTGCATTATCTGGTTTCCCCTCCAGTGTGCTGACCTTTGATATGGCGGCGCAGAGACTGTCAGTCAGCTCCCTGCTGCTGTGCAATGAGGGGAGGAGCTGCAGCACCCGCTCCAGAGCGTCGGCGTGGCCCAGAGGCTCCGCCTCCTCCTGCTCTGCACCCAGATCGCCAGCCACGTCCTCACTTTCTTCTTGCAGCAGCAAGGTGGTGATGTACTGGTTAATGACGCTGCTGTGGTCCAGACCAAAGGCGCTGCAGCGAGGTGGAAGTACAAGATGAATTTCAGAGCAGGAGTGAGAAAGGAAGGAGAGAAAAAAAAAAAACAGTAGAAAAGCAGTAGCTGACCTGCAGTACTGGGTGATGATGTCAGGGGTGATCCTCCTGCTCTTCAGCAGCACTGGAATCAGATTCCTCTTCATTTCAGGCTGCTGACGGAACACCGGCTGAATGGATATCTGGATGAGCAGCAAAAATATCAAGTCCCAGTAAATAACCGATTACCGCCGACTCGTCAAACGTGAAAGTGAAGCGATTGTGAATGTGAAAAGTCTGCTTCCTTGATTGACTTGCCCCCAGTTTTCCAAGCTCGATGCCCCACTCGGCGTCGGTGATGACGGACAGGAACTTCTTCTGCTCTTCAGCTTTGTCGTAGAGGCAGCAGAGGTTGGCCCCGATCCTGGCCACTGCCTGGAAGCAGAAAGAAACGGTACTTTTCAGGTGCGCCGTGAAAAGTAAAGTCTCAGTAAAAACATTTCTAAACACCACATTTCAACACAGTTGCAATAGAACACTTATTTAGTTACATAAATAATTTGTATATTTATTTCGTTTCTTTTAATTTCATATAATTTTTTCATCTTCTCTTTGTACTGCGACTACAATTATTCAAATTTGGGACAAATAAAGGCATACTATTCTATTCTAAAAATAGAAAAAAATGTCTCAAATTCAACTTAATTGGACTAAAAAATAATAACATTCCAGTGTTGGAGTGACAGGGCTTTAAAAGGAATGTGAGCCATTTTCCCTCCCTCAGTTCCTCTCAGGATATCAGCTTGGTGTGCATCTAAACAGGCCCAGGTTTCACAATGAGTGAGAAGAAATAAATTAAGGGCCTATATTGTCATTATTAGACTAAAAAGCACATATCCGTGTGAAGCAGAGAGGACATTTGAACGTTGCCTACCAGGATTTTGTTATAGTTCTGCCAGGTACCGTCAATGACCTTCCACAGTATTTTGAAAACCTCTGTTTCAGAGAGCAGCGTGCACAGCCCAACTGCCAAATCGCAATCGACCACCCTCCAGTTAAAAACCTGCGGCCAAAGGAAATGCGTAAACAGCTGTTAAAAACAGACAAACAAAAAAAAAAAAAAAGAAAAGAAAGAAACACAGGACTTGATCTTGACTGGCCTTGTTCAAGAGTGCCACAGCCACGGTGTTCAAAGTTGAGCTGGTGTTCTTCTGGATTTCGTTGAGGCTCACATTATAAGTCTTCAGCACTTGTTTGTCATAGAGCTGAAAGAGAATCAAGTGGAAAATTGTCAGCTCAGCAGACACACTGCAATTCCACGCCGTTGATGTGGCCGCTTGCTGGTCACACCTGCACGCTGAGCTTCATGTCCATCATGTTGGAAGTGATGTGCTGCAGGCAGCTGCCGTGTGAGCTGAGCAGCACCCTGAGGGCCAACTCCAGCTGACTGCACTCCTGTAGCATCTGCAACATGTTGGACAGGGGGCCCTGGAGGGGCTTCAGGTAGTTTGAACCTGCAGGAGGGGACAGTAGAGAGACACAAGGTCAACGTTCAGGGGCCTTCAACACCACGAGCAAATAAAACAAACTTGAGAACGTACAATCTCCAACGGAGCAGTGTGACAGGCAGGAGCAGTCCAGAGGGTGCAGTTTAGTATCTGCAAGGAAAAAGGACCGACTGTCAGAAAAGAAGCAGATGAAAAACACGACCTGTGGGAGCGACACACTCCACGGCACCTCACCCTGAGAGATCGGCAGCATGCAATTTGTGATCTCATACTGAACAGGAAGCACAGACACCGGGTCCAGAACGATGCAAACTTCGTTAAAAACATCCTGGAAAGTCGACTTCTCGGCCTCAGAGGTCAAATCCTGTCAGAAAACATTTAAACTGGTTGATTCATAGCAGGATTTGCATGGTTCTTTGACTTCATTTTCAATGACCTTTGTCTCCTTTGGACATAATAGCAAAAAACAATATGATGGTTACTATTAAAAGGAATTCAAGCTCTTGGTCTTACTTCCTAATACTTCTATCATCGATTTTTCAGTAAGAGTTCTTTCTTCAGAAACAAATACTATTACTTTTTAACACCCTGGGTGTGAAAGAGATTGTAAAGGTTATGATGCTCTTTCTATCGTCATAAATAAGTGTCCTCCTCCGGTGTGTCTGCAAGATTATTAGTTCATGTACATGAGTTCCATCTATATGTCGAGGATGAACACATGATGCTTGGTCCAGTGTCTTGGAATTTCACATAAAAGAGAGAGAGAGAGAGAGAGAGAGAAAACCGACCTTGGCTGCAAAGCCGTAGTTGTCTGATAACTGACACTGATGATAGACGTCCATCGCAAGTCGTGTGCACTTGCACAGTTCCAGGCAGTCCAAGAGCAGATCTGGAAGAATTCACAGGGAATCCTACTGTAATTGTATTTTAAACACAGCCATCACATAACTCTTCCAAACATCAGATCTTTAAGTGGCTCTTCATTGGATGCTGATATATAAGCATGAAAAAATCTCTCAAGATGAGCCGTGTTCCACCTGAAATTCTGCTCAATGCAATTGTTTCTCACCAGAGTTACACACGGTGATGGCCTGGCAGGCGAGGTGGTGAATGGCTGCCGGCAGGTCCGTGTCTGGAGGGAGAACCATGGGCACGTCGGCCTCCAGCATCTGGCACAGCGTCTTGGCAGCGGTGAACAGAACCTTCCCGGTGCCGGCGTTGCAGAAGTGTTCGTGGAGCTCGCTGACAAACAAGAAGAGGAGGGAAGACGAGGGAAGCCCACCAGGTGATAAGACACATCTTTAGGAAATCATTTGCATAACAATTCCATCTGCAGCAGCAGCAGCAGCAGCACATTCAGACCTGAGGATCATCAGCGCCTTCTCCACCTTGCCCACCCGCAGGGCTCGCAGGGCCAAGTCGGACCAGAGCTCCTGCTCCGTCCGCTGCAGCTGCCTCCCTAAACGACGCACGCCGGCCTCAGTGGAAATGGTCCTGGTTTTGCCGTCACAATCGTTGGCCACCACCGTCGTCTTCGCGGCCTTCGCTTTGGAGCGTCGCCCTTGTGTGTTTTCGTACGCAACCATGTGATGCTCCTGCATATTTTTTCTGATGTTTGGATCCTCGTAGTCGGAAGGAGTGAAGAAAATCTCAAAGTCCTCCTGAAAAAAAAAAAAAAAAAAGAAGAAGGCTGAGGAATAAAAATCAATCAGCATAATTATAATATTATCCAATTTAGGAGTTTCACCTGTAGATTTGCGATGGCTTTGAACATGTCGAGGTTGTATTTGCACTCCAGGCTTTTGAGAGCATCATCTGCGGAGATCATGAAATCACTTGAAGGTGTTTGGGTGCATTATTTTGCTAATCCTGAAATGTAACCTTCACAAGTTGTAACAAGGAGTGGCTAGTGGTCAGTGTGTGTGTGTGTGTGTGTGTGTGTGTGTGTGTGTGTGTGTTTTTAAAAGACAAACACACTCGGTCATCAGCAGGTCGAATCAGAACTTACACTCTTGAATTTTCTGCAGGTATTTCAGAGCTTCCACCATCAGCTGCGCTATGACCATTTTGTGTTTCTTGTGCTGTTAGAGGCAACATAACAAATGTTTGCACAGTCGCTTTAAAGAGAGCAAAGGACACAAAGCCATTTTGTCCAGCTAAAGCTAACCGCCCTAACCTCCTCAGATATGTGGTCTTTGTCCTGCAGATGCCCCCTCGCCCATGAAGTGAGGCGCTCGATCACACACTCAGCCTCAGTGGGGGACAACTTCTTCAGGACTGTCAGACATTCCTTTATCTGAAAGCGGCACATAAACATGAACACACGTAAAACACACAAGAGGAATGAAGAAATTTATGCATTCTCAGGGGTTCATATTCGTTTGCCTACTTTTCCTTGAGTGGTCAGCTGGACGACATAAAAATAGTGAATCTCCGGCGTTGGGAACTTGTAAGCTGCAGCGAGCATCAGCGAGTCATCCAGAGATGTTGGCAGGTCTTGCTTCAGGATGTATCTGATCAATGTCTGAAGGGCAAATGTAATTAGGGAAAGAGAACTCAGCAGAATATAAATGGAAAAAAATAGCAAATCTATGTTTTGTTTTGTTTTTTTTTAACCATAATTTGGGTCCTGTTGGAGAGGTTGAAATTGCGAATCCCGTAACTTCTCAGAAGTTTCCTGATCTCCATCAGAACGAAGCTCTCCTTTAACAGTTCTTGTCTGGAAAAGAAAATGATGGATATTCTTGATATTAGGGAGAAAAAAACAATAGCAATAAATAAAACGAGTGTGACTGTGTCAACATACTTTGGTCCTTCCATCTCCAGGTAGTGCTGCACCAGTTTTTCTACCACATTGGTCCAAGGGATGACGGCCTTCTGCATGATCTCCAGAACTGCATCCACCATCAGCTGGAAAATGAGTTGGTCAGATTTGACAAACTGTGCTGAGAAACTTAGTCTGGCATTTTTCTGACGGAGCGACAGATTTTGTAAACGTAAGAGGAGCTTACGTCAGTATCGCTCATGCAGTTAAGAACAGCAACCGCTTTAGCCTCCCATTCTGTGAAGAGCGTCGTGGTCTGAGAGCTGCAGCGCTCCAGCAGATCCTAGATACAGATCAGAGATGAAAATCAATGATCTAGGGAACAGATCTTGGCACGTTGACCTCCGTGTCGGCGGTGGAGTTTTTTTTTACCCTGATATACTGCAGGAGCAACTCGTCAAAGGGAAGGTCGTGCTCCTCAGCGTACGGCTGGACACCGTTTGCCACCGTTGCTACGACCAGCTCTGGTGCCGGCACTTTGTCGAGCATGTAGAAAGCAACACTCCGTATATTTCCCTAGAAGGGACACAAAGCATTGTGAGAAAAAAATGACTGCAATTCTTTATCTGCACTGACAAATCAAAGTTGGGCTCCTCCAGTCTTTTTTTAAATTATATATAGTTTAAAACACAAATGAATGCTCAACGCTCAGTCATATACACATGCGATTAGTTAGACTCGAACCTTCTCAAAGACCGAAAGTGAAAGCCTGCAGTTGAATTTCTTGTGAAGGTCCAGAAGCTGATGAAGGTTTGACACCAGAGATCTGAGGTTTGCCAACTCTTCTGCACCATAACTGTCATCCTGGCAAAAAAAAAAAGTATGTACACACACACACATTGACGCAAGAATCATGACTTCTCACAAATGACAAAAGTCAACTTTTTTCAGGTAACCTACGCATTTCATCTGTGTCCACGGAGAGGGCAGTCCCAGCACAGCCACATCCAACCCGTTCTGGGGCCAAGCGCCCTATAACGACAAAATGAATTAGACTAATAAGCCCTATTTATAATATTCAGTGTCCAATACAAACATTAATATTTGAAATCAAAGAGAAACAAAAAGCTGTTTATGTTCACTGGTGATGCAAAATTACAAAGATATATTTAACTTTTGCATCATTACAAAAGAGATGATGTTTATGAGGACAATGGTCCTATTCCTGTTTTGCTTCAGCATCGATGCTCGTGTTGTTTTTGCTTTTTTTTTTTTTAATCTTCTTTACCTTTTCAGTTAACTCAAGGTTCCTTGCCCTCTGCTCCAGCCATCTTTGCAAGAGTTCTCTACGAGTAGAACACATACACAGATTCAACGCATTCAACTTAAGGATCGTAAAAAAAAAAAAAAAAAAGTTATGAAGAAGACTCTGCAGTCGACTCGAACCTGTCCTGTTGGAATCACTCTTCTCAGGAAAGGGACTAAGACAGTCCTGAACCAGGGACACAAGTCCTGCGATGGAAGGTCCTCTGGAATTGCACCCAGAACAGCTTCAAGTTTGTGCTCATCAAAGTCTGCAGCAATCTGTCCCTGTTTTTAAACCAGGCAAACAAAAACACCTCGTTATAACATCTCCTCAGGCAAAATGTACTGTAGGCTCCATTGAGACGTTGTGTCTTCACCTCATATCTGAGCCAAAGAAGTTGTGCACCCTTCATGTCTCCTTCTCTCAGGTGACTCAGAATGTCTCCCAAGTTGTCATCGCTGTTCAAAAACTCGATCCAAGCGATGCCGCTGATGATTGAAGGAAAATATGCAAATAATCAGACAGACTTTCCCTGTGTATTTAAACACCAAGGGAGAATTCACAGCACAGTCAGTAGAGCACGCAAACTTTGGATTTACTTGAAACTCTCAGTGCTGTGCAGGCTGCAGAACGTTGCCAGTCTCGCCATGGCCTCCTGGATTTGCAAGGACGAGGACTGCGAGGCGGCATGGTTCAGCATCTTCTCAGCCGTCTCAAAGGTTGGCCATGGAGCCTTGAGGCAATATTCCACCACGTACTGCTCATCCTACAACCACAGATGATTTATCTGATGTCACACGGCACAATTTAAGGGCCTGGGCATTATAATCTGCAAATGCAGCATTGTAACACTGACTGCAATCTTTGTCAGATTGTTCCTGGCCTCCTCCACGAGCTCGGACCAGACTTCCTGTCCACAGCCACCCACTGATGCAGAGTCTAGCTGCTCCAGCACAAAGTCGAGCTTTACCTTGTGAACAAGCTGAATCCGAGCGAGAAAGTTAGTTGTGAGTTGAACAAACTTTTTATTTCTTTGAAAGATTAAGAGTAACAGACTTTACCTCTAAATCCAGCTCAAATGCGATGGCAAACTTTTCCGCTTCTTCAAACAGGTGTTTGTAAAGAAGCCTACTGAGCCTAGTAGTAAGGAAAGGATCAAGCAAGAAAAATGTAAATCAAAAGCACCGGCTGGTCCCTTGAACTGTCCTTGAGCAGAAATGTAGCGGATTAAAACTGGATACCTGTTCTCTGGCAGAGCCTCTGTGAAGCACCGGACAACAACCGATGACCTTTGCTCCCCTGGACTACTAAACAAGGAGCAAGAAAAGGTTCATTTAGAACTTAGAAACACTTCAAACTTATTGGAAAAATCAAAGCAGTAGTTCAAAGTGTATCCTACCTTTCTGGATTCTCATAAATTCCCTCCACTAAATAAATTGTATCCTGGAATTAGAGCACAACACAAGTGAATGAGACAAGCACAAATACTGATATTGGTGAAAGAGAACAAAGAGTGTTGCGAGTTTACCATGCTTATTTTTGTCTGGGAGAGACAAGCGACCGAGGAGACATTCAAGGAGAGGCAGACAGACATAGAGGGCAAACATCGGATTTGCAGGGAATTGACCTGTCAAAATTCAAAAGTTAAATTAGACCAGAGTTGTGCAAGAGAGTTCAGACTTCAGGACGATGTGCTGACAGTTTCAGTTGAAAAGGAGAAACAGGTACCTCACTGTTGTTCTCCTTCATCAACATAATCATTTTCATGCTGCTGCTGTCCTGGCTGTGACACACAAAGATTTTTTTATAGTTTCACTTGAAGCAATACTTTCAGTTTGGCCCCTTGTACGGGTAATAGAGAAACACAACAAAACCCTGACACATACGTGACCATGGGGGCAGAGCCACACTCTGCGGCAAGTTCAAAGTCGTGAATAGAGAGGTCGGTCCAACAGTCGATCATCACAAGAAAATGTAGGTCCCAGAGACTAAGAGTGTCCTGTGAAACGCAGCAATCAGGGCGTCAACCTCTGGTACAGGTACTAACACGGCAAACAAGAACAGCTGAACTGATGGGACTCACCTCAGTGTCTAAAATAAATAGAAGACTTTCCACCACTACCATCTTCCTCACACCTTTAAAATTGAGCCAAGATGTGAACAGAGAAATGTTAAACAATCAACTATCTGGATATTCTGCTTGTCAAAATGTTTTACAACACATCTAGAGCTCCACCAACCACATTCATAGCTCTAAGTTGTACCTTGTTATGAGGACGGTATTCAATATGTCAAGTATAACAAAAAAAGGTCACTTTTAAATGAATTTGTACATATTGTAAATGAATGAAGACTTTACCTGGAATTAAGCTGCGACTGACAGACTGAACAAGGCGCATTTTGGCTTGGTGGGCATCCATCATCCAGTGAGTCAGGACATTTTCTTTATCGCCCTTTTGGAATTAATGAGATGGTTTAGACTAAAAAATGTGTTCAAGAGAAAATTAAACATTGTTTCATCACAATTTTGTTCAGTTTTAATGTCTAAAAACTATACTACACTCAGCTTGGTGCGAGTCTTTGGAGAGACTAACTGATAGTTAACAGATGTTGCATAATTAGTTGATGGCTAATTAGAAGCATATTCTTAGGATTCTTATTAAGCTTTACACCAGAAAACAACAACATTAACAATGACTAAAATAAAAAGAGGAAAGAATAAATATTAAACGCATCACAGTTTCAATTACAGCTCACCCTATGTGGTACAGTGTTTCACCACAAAATTACGAGTGCAACATAAGGGTGGTTGAACCAAAGGAAAAACACAAACCCCAATCAGAAGGTGGATCTCACTGCCCAGGGAGAACATCAGTGCTGTGCTGGAGCCATCGCCGTGGTAATCGCTGGTGGCGCAAAAGTCTATCTTGATGAGGGACTGCAGCTAGAAGGAGCAACACAGAGATTACACTTTAGCTCCTTAGATATTTTTTTAAGATCATCTAAATATTGTTGGCTTACCTCCTTCAAACTGTCCACATCCAGTTTCTCCACAGCTGCAAGAACATCAGACAGGAGGACAATTTATGAAAAAGATTGAAAAAAAAAAAAAATCTAAATCTACCATGCATGACACTCTCAGGCTCATACCCTCCTCAATCTTTGCCAGTGCAAGATTTGTAATGTGGAAAAAACCTTCCTTCACCACGAGGAACACATGGTACATTCCTGCAGAAAAAGACATTTCAATAACAATTTTTCAGAAAATAAAGATTTAGAAAGTGAGCATATGGAATTTTTTTTGTCTACAGTAAAAAAATAAATAAATAGAGAATTTCCACCTATCCTTTAAGATACTTATTCTATTGAGACATTACCTGCAGATGATTTGCTCTCCTCTGCAATGAGATAGTAGTATGTTTTCGTATCCATACTGGATGGTTTCTGCACCAGAGCCTGCAAAACCCCAAAAGAGATACATGGGCATGTACAAATGGGGAAAAAAATAAAAGACAAAACCCAGCAGACAGAACAAAGATAGCAGCAGGTCTAATACGGAAATAACACACACGCAAGCACACATACCCTGGTGAGAAGGATTCTTTTTTGTGGAACGTAGATAAGGTGCAAGTTTCCATTTTTTTCACAGACCACCAGAAAATGTCCATTCAGGCATACGTCAATGGCATCCACCTCAGTGTCTAAAGAGATGAACGTTGTTATCAAATATGCATAGGGCCATCATGTGAGCCTTCAGATAATGCGTTCAAGTGATGACAGATTTCAATGGATATACACACCCAGACTACACAAAGCATGGGAAGGAATAATGTTGAATGCTGCCCCCCCCGCCCTGCATTACTCTCAATACCTCCCTGCACTCATGTACATACTCCAACCATCAATACCATTATAAATTACTAGAATCATATAAATCTCATCTGTATATTTTCAGCCTGTTATATTCTGTATATACTTTTGGCAATATATATTATTCATATATGTTATATAATGTGTATACTGTACATTTGTTTTTGTTTTTTAATTCACTGCTAAAGCACTTCTGGTTGGATGCTACCTGCATTTCGTTGCTCTGTACTTCTGACATGTGCAATGTCAATAAAGTTGAATTTAATCTAATATCAGTGTACCAAAGTGGAGACGTAGCAGGACGGTCTGGTAGCTCTGGTCAAACAGGATGACCGTTTTGTCGGCAACAACAACGCTCCAGTTTGCACCGCTGGATGAGGAGAGGCGAGGGTCTGCCTGCACCTGGAGGAACCAGCAAAGCCGACATCGCATACGACAGTGGAGCTTAGTTGAGTTGACATACAAGATAATGACAGTGTGTAATGCAAATGCTGACATGCGTTACCCCGGTATTAGTGGAGATTTTGACCAGCGTGTCCACCTGATACAGCCCGCTACCATTTTCCTCCCTGGATACGTTGCCCAAACGGACATTGTTTGTATCCTCGTTGGTCAAAAGTTCGACCTCGCTCCACATCGCCAATTCGTCGGTTCTGTCAACACGAAAGAAAGTATTTCATTTAAATCTGCGTCACCCAGCGTCAACTCGCACCTAGTTAGCAGTCTTAACGCTAGCTTGGATATCGGTGATGGGTCAATAACGCAGTCAGAACATACTCCAAAACTCCTGATATGGAAGGCCAGTGGTTAATTGCAGTGAAGTATCAAGTTGACAGAAACTCACCAACTTTGTGGTATAACGAGATAACACTAAAGCCCACTCGTCGCCATAACACAAGTTATTTCGCTTTGGAATTTGGCGGGTTATTGAAAAATATTTTTTCCCCCGAGGTTTTGCCTTTCAGGCACAAGGTCTCGAGCGCTTTTACGCTTAAACCACCCCTAATTCAAGAAGATGGGAAACTATAAAATAAAACACACTTCAAATTTTGACTGTATTAGCTTTAAAACATATTAGGTAAAATTAAACTGACGGTACGTCGTTGGGCTGTCAATAAGTGAAGCCTGTCAGATAAAATACTGGGTAAAAAATACACCTTTACATTACACACTGGCACGGTAAGGGTGCCTCGCGTTGCCAGGTTGGATTGTTTTGCCTATATTTGTTCTGTAAGGTTTACGCTACAAATTTAAGAAATTAAAGGGACTTTTTAGATATTTGAATATTAGTAAATGAATTAAACAGTATCGAAAAATATCCAACTCAAGCGACAACTGTCTATTTTGATTTTGAGGGTTTGCCGTCATGTGGTGATTTAGTTAAACTGGCAACTTCAGAACGTCCTGCGAGCCCGACGTCGTTTGCAAAGCACGTAGGTAGTTCTTGCTGAACCAACATAGGCGTATTGTTCGACAGCTGTGCTTCCGCAGGATTATGTCGGTAAGTAATATTACACATTGATAAGCTTGGTATATGTGAACAAAGCAGCGTGTTAGTGAAAATGTAACAGTTTGTTTCCTATTATGTGGAGATCGCCTTTTCCAAAGATGGCGGTTGCCGTCAGCCAACCCAGCTAATGCTAGCATACAATAGCCCTCAGGAACTTAAATCTCCAACTTAAATCATCCTGGTTTGCTGCACTAGTATTTTAGTGAGCCGCCACTCCCCTTAAATATACGGTATCATAACTGTTGAAACGTTGTGTTTATATCACATTCACTGTAAACTATACCGAACGTCGACATTCATTAACGCTTAGCAACAACTTAGCATAGTTATCATCTGGAAATAAAAGAAAAATGTTGGACGGATGATTGATTTGATTTAATCACCGATGCTTAGAGGCATATAACAACACAGGGTATCATTTAGCTCAAGAAAATTCCCTCATAATCGAATCACGATTAGATGTGGTTGGAACTCAGTTGATAAAACGCCGAATCTAATGTTGCTCCGCTTATAAGATCACATGGAATTACTAAAAGGACTGAATATTACAAGGCTCTGAAGACAGCAAAAAAGATTATGCAGCGTGGGAAGAAAGAAAGAAAATGATACCTCAATAGAGAATAAACGAATAAGAACTAAGTTCTCAATTAAACTGACTTTAATTAAAAGGCCATCATTGCGCATCAAGTGTGCAAAGAGACTTTTTGAATACTTGTCCTGGTCAATGAAAACTAATAACAAGCCAATAATAACAACTAAGATGGCAAGGAAAGATAAATCAAAAAAATATGTACGATACAGTATGTCAATATTATACCATTCCAGTGTCATGTTTTAGTATGTCATTTGTTATTAGTACAATTCAAATAGTTGGAACACAATTGCTTCAGCATTCAGGACCATAAGGATTTTCTGTCAATGACTCTCTTTTTTTTCCCCTTATGTTAAATACTCTTAGGTAAGTGACGAGTCAGTTGACTTACCCAGGACAGTTTCCCCGTCACCTAACAAAAAGAGACACAAAATGGAATCATCAAGATCTCCAAGGAGTTCGAAACACCATCATTCACGCTCAAGGTCACGCTCCAGGGACCGTAAACGTATGTATTCGCCAGCAACGCTGTATGTGCCAGAAATAGAATCGACGTCCACTCTTACATTTTAAGATGTAGTCTGACAGACAGGATAATGCTGTTTCAATTCAAAGTGACTTTGAGCTTTGGCTTTCCTTTAACGCTATATTTTGAATGGTCACAATTGGCCCAATATTCACATGACCTTCTTGGTTTTTTTTTTTCCTCCAGGGGACAGAAAATGCAGAAGGAGTCGCAGCAGGAGCAAAGAGGTAATTGATGAAGAAAATATATTTTCTGTCACTAAAAGCTCATTATTAGGCTTTTTAAGGTCATAGGTTGTAGCACATTGTTACTAAATTCCAAGGTGAGTCAATAAATGAGTTAAGAACAAAAAGCAACATTAGAGATGGGGTAGCTGACAGGAAACGGTGATTTCGTTTTTGCTTTTCCCCACCTTGACATGTCTCAGAGGAAACTTTCATCCTTGGATGTTTGTCATTGTTTGTACTTAATGGTCAAACTTAGGTTTTACATTTATTTTTGGTAAAAACATCTGTGTAGATCACATGATAACATTTCTACAATAAATCATACTCAGCGTGCTAATGCACGAAGAGACTGAACTGAAGACCCTGCTGACATAGCAAAATAATATGTCTTCTACGGGGACAGGTAACTATCTACAATTCAAACTTTATTTGTCTCACATATTCATGAGAAAATTGTCATTATTAACTTGTGAATTTCTTCTAGTGAGGGATGGGCATGAACTGATTTCACTTCAACCACAACACAAGGCGATTGCTTTAAATTCAATTTAATGGAAAAAAAAAACTTTAGCATTATTAAGTATTGCCTAAAACAGTGAGAATGTGGGCAGCAAAAACCAAAATTTCAACGTAATACAAAACTTCTAGATGTCTATTGTGTTTGCCGTAATTTATGATTGTGTGTTCTTTAATTTGACGGAAGTAAGTTGAATGCCCATCCCTACTCCTTCCTTTCTGTGGATTCCAGGTAAATGCACTTAGGTAAACTTTAACTATTGTTGATCTGGGAAAAGTTCAGATTCTATATTTTGCACATGCATTATTGTTAAAAGTTGTGTGTGGTTCCAATTTTTATTTATTACTTGAATTCTTTTGGTACTCAGTACATTGAATTCTTCTCCATGACAGAATTAAATTCTGTCAAGCAACGGAAGTGAATTTCAAATCATTTTGAAACCAAAAAAAAAATAATTTTTAATAACTTTTTAATTAAAAAAAAAAAAAAAATGATTTCATATCTCCTGCCAAAAGCCATGGTACTAACTCTTTTTGTTGCACTATTTTCCTGAAAGAGACAACTTCTTCTTAAAACAGGCACGAAAGAGAGACTCTCAGAAGTCGTCCAAATTACACAGAAAATCAGACGAGCACGAAGACCCAGACAGAGTCTCTGCAGACCGTGGAGATGAGCGACACAGACACAGAGACCGAAGGTCCTCCAAGGGACGAAGCTCGTCCAGGTCACACTCAAGAGAGAGGTTTGTTATGTTAATGAACTACTAATATATATGTTGATAACTACTATTTACTCTTAATACTAGATGTGTGTTTAATGGAGGTTTAATGATTGGAAATCCATCGTGATCTTTCGCCTGTTGTCATTTTTTAAAATTTGTTGTGAAATAAGTTTTGTTCATTTCAAAGATAGTTTCAAAAGTTGAGCAAAGAATAAATTCAGGCTCTGCCTGTGCCACTGCTTGCAGACGACATCACAGCAAAAGCAGGGACAAACGGCGATCGCGGTCACGTAGCCGGGACAAGAGGAAGAAGCCGAGGTCTCGTTCAGGTTCGAGGACCAAACACCATCATCACAGTAGAAGTCGCAGTAAGAGCAGGTTGGTTTTAAAAAAAAAAACAACAAAAAAAACAGCAACAATTTGTATTTGTGACTTGTCCTCACATCTTTTGCCCATTACATTTGTTCCCTGTAATTTGTTGATATGCTTAATCACAGGGAGCGAAAGAAAAAGGTTGAGAAAGTGCGCAGGAAGAGTCGGAGCAGGACGGCCAGTCCACCTGCCTTCCGGGGCCGAAACACGGCAATGGATGCGCAAGAGGCCCTGGCCAGAAGGCAAGACATTGGCTCATGACTGATTTTAAACTATTCAACAGTAAAGATAGTCAGTCTCAGACATTTCGCACATTTCAACCAGTCCTGGGTTATATTTGGTTGTCTTGCAATTTGTGTACATATGAGCATCCTCAGTCCTGATCTCTTTTCAATCACTTTTGTTTCAAATAACATTGTCCAACTTAATTTTTGTCTGTTTGCACCACATTGACAAAAACACTCAAAGAGAAACAAAACTTGGCATAACTTTGCCAGATTAACAGCAAATTGTTCTTGATTTATTTTCAGGCTGGAGAGAGCCAAGAAGCTTCAAGAGCAGAAGGAAAAGGAAATGTTTGAGAAACAGCAGCAGCAACAGCAGGAGATAGTTGCGGGTGAGGCTGAGGTCCAAGACCTGTGATTTGAATCTGGAGCTCAGACTTTGAATGTCTTTTCTAATTGGTTTCCCAGCTGCCGCTGCTGCCCCCATGGCTGCTGCCGCTGCCGCCGCCGCCGCTGCTGCAGCAGTCACGAGCCCTGGCCTCAACGTGGCAGCGCTCCTCGCCTCTGGTACACAGGTCACTCCTCAGATTGCCATGGCAGCGCAGATGGCAGCTCTTCAAGCAAAGACACTGGCAGAGACTGGCATCGCTGTGCCCAGCTACTATAATCCATCCTCTGTTAACCCTGTACGGTTTGCCGAGCAGGAGAAAAAGAGGAAAATGTTGTGGCAAGGAAAGAAGGACGGGGTGAGACTGGATTTTGCTGCTTTATTTATGGCAATGTGGTTTTTCTTTAAAAGTGTTTGGACTAAGTGGTTTTGGGCTAAGCTCAAGTATAAAAGATACTTTTTTTTTTGCTTTTTTTATTTGTTGTTGTCAGAGTTCTGCCTTATTTGTTATGTTTTTCTCATTTTCATACCATGTTGCAAATAGTGTCACATGTTATCCTGTGTTATTTCTGTTCTGTAGGACAAGTCCCAAACGGCTGAGTTGTGGGAGAAGCTAAATTTTGGAAACAAGGATCAAAATGTTAAATTTCGCAAGCTAATGGGTATTAAGGTAGGCGGAACAAAAGAGTGAAACTTAAAAGCCATAACTCTGCCAATATTTTCAAACCCTAACTTGGGTTTTCACGCTTGACAGGGAGCCGACGAAGCCGAAGCTTCCAAACCGATCAACGAAGAAGGTATGGAGACTCTTCAGAAGCAGGAGGAGATGTTTCGCAACCTGGACGTTCAGTATGAGATGGCTCGCTCTCAGACGCACACCCAGAGGGGGATGGGCCTCGGCTTTTCCTCCTCATTTTCTCGGAGCATGGATTCCATCTAGTGCCAGACCCTGGATGTGTCGGCCACTCATTTGATCACATAGGACCACCAATTCATCGCCAGCCCTCAAGCTTGCATGGATGTTGCTCTAAACCTGTAATTTATTAATAGGCAAACGTCTCGCCTTCTGGGACATTACACCGTCAATGGCCAGATGCTGAGTTTGTCTCAGTGTTCTTTTAATCTGTGGACGCCTCATTTTAACTGGTTGGTACTGGTTAAAATAATGTTTGTTTGAACAATGTGGTAGCTTTTTTTTTCTTTTCTTTTTTAAAGAAATCCAAGTGTGTATAATGTGATTAAAAGAACGTGAACTGAACCACCAGACTCAAGTGACTTGTTGGAATCGATATAGTGAAAGGCATCACCTTAATTCAATACAACATGACTATGTTATTTGGGGGAAAATAATGTGGTGGATTGCAATAAATATACTCTCTTTATTCTTGACTGAATAAAGATGTGCTCACCCACCTGCAATTAATCAACCAAATTTCAGTTGTTTTTTTTTTGTGATTTGACTGAGTAGCTCTGATGTAAAAAAAAGTTTCTCAAATGAGAAGATGTGGTCATTGTTTTCCCATTCCAGCATGACAGGTTAACTAAAGGAATATTGGTTTTAAGAATTCAAATTTTATAATCTTGTTAAAGGAATCTGGGTCAACTAGCGTACATGAATACAAACATGAGTGCGTTGCCTGCTAAATAAGCCTCTTTTTATTATTTGCAAATGAGACTGGAGTAAAGAACATGTGCAACGCCAGTGATGAGGTTGTGGTTGGCAAACTCAAGAATAAGGAGGAGGATTGGGTACTCCATGTGTCTCTTTTCCAGCTTCTCTTCTCCACTCAGTCCCATCCAGTGAAGCAGGAGTGTTTTCATGGCATCAGGGAACAGTTCTGAAGCCAGATCTTCAGCGGGTGGCAAGTTGCTAATTTGTTCAATATGATGAACTTTAAAACCTTCCACTTTTTGGCTGATTTTGCTGTTGGCAGCATGAAACTGCTGGCCGAGCCACTGTCCAAGATAACTTAACAGGGAACTTGAATAAACACAGCCCCAGTCTTTGGCCTTGAGCAAAGCTAAAACCGTTTCTGTCACATCCTTTTCCTCTAGATTTCCATTTATGCACTGATCAATGTTCTCCAGAAGAATCAGAATAATCTCAGTGTTTTGACAACTTTGATGACTGAAGGAGAGCCTGTCCATCAAGTGATGGAATTTCTGTTTGATTTTGGTGACAGCCAGTTGGCTTTGCTCTGTTTGCAATGCCTGCTTAGGCAATGAACAATAATTGTGATCTACGGTGTCAATGTCAGGAAGATCCACTGATTTGCTGTCAAACTGATCCTCAAGCGGAGTCACTTTATTCCCAAAACTGGTTTCTTGCAAGCAGCTGAGAGGTGCATGGTCAACCTGGTCACTGAGGTTGTAGCTCGTTTCCAGGTGTTCGTCACTAATCTGAGATTTCCAAACATCCTTCAAAATGAGATACAAAGGTTTATTAAAATTTGTAAAGAACGTGGAAAAAAAAAATATCTTGCGAGGCAAACTGATGCAAAGTGCACTGTACCTGCAGGTTCTCCAGCACAGCTAACTGCTCTTGCTTACTATACATTTCAAATGCCACTCGAAAAACTCCTTGAACACTGTAGAACCAGAGGCTATTACTTGCAATAGGAACTTTCAGCCCATGGAACCTGAATGCTGCAACAACAGTGTACAGAAAATTTGAACTCTGCTACACGTTTTAGTATTAAGTGTTATGCATTTTAAACAAAACAAAAAAAAGTAAAGAGGCACAGTTTTGCATTTTATTTTCTCCATTGTGGATATATCATCCATCAAACATATCACCTGAGGAAAAGTTGACTTTTGTTGCCAGCCCTTTCTTTGCAAATTTGGCGTGGTGTCTGGGATGGTTCTCTGTGCGAATGTCAGTGTTGGAAAAGAGATCCGCTCCTAGGTAAAGAGGGATCACTGGAGTCTGGAAGGAAATAAAATACAGTTATCTTTTATCAAATGCACAGAGGGTATACACATTATAATAGCGTCTACGTTTGTATACTTTACATTTAATAAACACATACTTTGAAATTAAGTACACTTAAGTAAAAAAAACAACAACAAGTCTTATGTGCATGAAACTTACCTTGTCGGGACAGTCCGTCAGCCTGAACGATGTCGGATTTACCAGGTAAATAAAGCGAATCTTCCGTGAGCCACCATCCCACTGTGGGAGAGTTAAATTTATAGTCGAACAATTTGACATTATATAAATGAAGAACGCTTCGCATTAAAGCCCACAAAATATCTTCCTTCCAAAAATACACTGACACCAAACATCAACACAACCGCAACTGACTGTGTAACTACAAACTACGTCCTCCACTTAAGCTTCCAGGATAGCAAAACAGTGGCTTTCAGTCTTTCGCCTTACTGTTGCAAGGCTGATATTTGGTACAAAGATAAGTACATACAACGTGATAAAGACGAGACTAAATTTCATGTTTCGCTTAAACTGCACACAAATATATGTAAAGGTATATATTTGTATTCGTAGGCGATTTGCCGTTTCCTCGAACGTTTCATTTCCTGTCACGTGATAATGAATCGTCCAATGATTTGATGGAATAATTGATTTGGCGTTGAACTTCCGCTAGTAACAGAGCTAGGTAAAAATGGCTGAAGTCGATTTCGGCGACAGTGAGCTCTTCCAACAATTAGAGGAGCCAGTGACGCCGGTTTCAAAACACATCCGATTTTCAGATGATGAGGAAGAGCAGGAGGAGATTGGTCATCTTAGGGCCAGGGTGGAGGAGTTCGATGACCATATACAAAGGCTGGTTGAGGAGAATATCCTTTTCGATGTGCACAGTTTGTGCTAGCTCTGTATGACTCGCTAGCTAGCAGCTGCTAGCCACTAAACTTTCGGTTTGTTAACAACGCAAAATGACGTGTTAATGTTACACCACATTTGCACCCTTAACGTGTAGTTAACATAAATGTCTGAGACGCAAACTGAACATCTTGGCGCGACCGAGGTAATTTGGCATGCAAAATGTTGCGCACACGAACCTTGCAACCAAACTGCCTAACCCAAGCACTTGACCCTTGTGTTGTTCTAATTTCACAGCGACATTACCATTGAGGATGTTAATTTTGACGGACCGGTTCTTCAAATCCTGTATACAAACAGTGCTATTTCAAAGTAAGCGTTTACACATAGTGTGATCCTCTACTGTGCTGTGTATAATGTTAAACTTATTTTTGGTTATCTTGATTGTAATTTGTATTTAACTTTTCCAAATGTCCATTTCAGGCAGTGTCGTCAGGAAATTGAAGATAGCATCTGCAATTTGATTCTGAAGCACCAGAAACCAAGCAATGAAAGAACAAAATCTACTTTTCACATGAAACCTCAGGTACTTGGGGGATATTTTAGTACCTTTGTTGATATATTTTAAAATGTGCATGAAAACTTAAATTCCCTGTCCTCTTTGGAGAATTCATCTGTTGCAATGGAAGAAGATCCACAGAAGTCTGTCACTGGCAGTGTACGAACAACAACAGAGGCATTTAAAGTGAGTACTCATTGTCTGTACATATATACATACATGCATACATACATAATTTATAAATTGATTTATTTTATGTGTTTTAGGTGGTTGGGAGTGTCCTATATTTCACTTCCTTCAGTCTTGACAAACTTGGACAGCCACTGGTAAATGAAAACCCTCAGATGACAGCTGGATGGGAGATTCCAACGTATCTTTAAAATGAGATGAACGGTGTAATCTATCAAGCAAGGGACTTGTATTTCACGTAGTCTGCATGTTGAGAGCTGCTCTGGACTTTTTTTCTGAGGAAAAAAATGACTTGGTTCAAATTAATCCAGCTTTTTTTTTCATCATAACCAGCATTTACATTGAATATGCCAAAAGGCTGGAAAATTATCCTGCTGACTTTGCACAGACAAGATAACATTTCCTAAATTTCTGCAAAGCTATCAACAGGTTTTCAACCAGGTCATTGGAACAGATGGACTGGAAATAGAAATGAAAGATAAAAGGTTTGTTCCAAGACTTGAGTCAAATTTGCCTAATTTCCATCCAGTTTGTGACCTGCCCACAACTCTTTTCTCTCAACTGAAATGTTCAAATGTGCAGTAACTAATCGGTGATCGGTTACTTTCAGACCCAAATCTTTGTGTTTCAACTGCGGTTTGAGTGGTCATCAGCTGAGGGACTGTCCAAAGGTCAGAACAAAGAGAATTTAACCTGAGGCAGAGTACAACACCAAAATTCTGTCATAACTTGACTCTAACTTTTTATTTGACACTTCTTAGCCCAAAGACATGGCTGCCATCAATGAGAGAAGAAAAGAGTTCAATCAAAACAGCAACCAGACCATGCAGTCCAACCAGCGGTACCATGTTGATGAAGTGGAGGAGCGGTTTGCAAAATACAAGCCAGGGGTCATGAGGCAGGAGCTCTTCATTTAAATATTCATGAGGCTCATTTCATTTCATTTCATGTCGCAAGATTGCAAAAAGCTTTCAGGGTTGTCACAGTTTTGTCCTCTTCATCAGTGAGGATTTGTTGTCGGCTCTGGGAATTGATGGCAACACCCTCCCACCTTTGATTTATCGCATGAGGCAGCTGGGCTACCCACCTGGTTGGCTCAAAGAGGCGGAGATGGAAAACTCTGGCCTTACTCTGTATGATGGAAATGGTGTGTAAGAAATTAATCTGATACCCGTCTCTCCAGTTGTACTGAGAATTTTACTACAAAGCCTGTCTGTCTTTTTTGTTTTCTAGTTACAAATGACGGTAATCCATTGGGAAATAACAATTTGCAAAACATCTCTTATGATGTTTCCAAGCTGGTAGATTTCCCAGGGTTCAATGTAGCTGCTGCACAAAGAACAAGAGATGTAAGTTTTCTCAAATATTTTATGCTTACTAACTATAACAGTCATTTTTTGTTTTCCATTATTGATTTAAAATCAATTTATTTGTTTACTTCAATTACTGATAAAAATATCACATTTTAAAACATGTCTTTTCTCCAACCAGGAGTTCCTGCAGTATGGTTCTGTTCCAATGCAGAGCAGTCACATGAAGCAAAATTTTGCAGCTTATCTATCCAACAACTTCCCTCAGGTAATTTCCTAAGTCCCTACGTGGTTCAATGTTGTTTTTCTGTCATGACATGCAGCTGCCTCTAGCACTGTTCTGGATATAGATATAAGTTTGAAGACAATTAGCTGATGAGTTCCTCTGCTTATGGTTCCACTGATTTAAACAAAGGCAAAGGCAAAGCCTTAAACAATCTTAATGGATTTTCATAACCACACGATAGACAAAAAAAATGTTATTGCCAATTTCTTTTGAATCTATTCCCCAGCCTGGCGCAACGTCTAACAAGAGACGGCATGAATCAGACTCATCTCCACAGCTTAGGAAGAGGACGCGGCCCAGTCCTAATGGGAGCTCAGACATGGATATTGAATCTGGTTTGTTGCAAACACAATATGTCTTTTAAAGGGATCACTAATCAGTTGTTTTGAAAGTGTCCCTGAATGATTTTATATTTAAAACTAAGGTTAACACACTCACACAGTTGTTGTGTTGCCAAGATGTGCCTTTATAGTCATGGAAGGTTTGCATTCATCTCCACCTCCAGACCCAGGGACACCTTACAACCACGACTTCCAGTTCCAGCCACCGCTGCCTCCTGGTTCGCCTTGCTTCGCTTCACCACCTCCTCTGCCCCATGGTACTCCACCTGCTACACCCACTCCCCCACCTCTACCTAAGGGCACACCGCCCCAGACACCAACCAACGGCTCCCCAGCTCTGAGAGGGCAGAACTGGGTAGTGGTTGATGAAATGGCTGAGGGAACAGAAGATGACCTGACACTGGAGGAGTTGGAGGAGCAGCAAAGGCTGATTTGGGCAGCTTTAGAAAATGCCGAAACCACCAATAGTGACAGTGGCACACCTGCATTAGGAACCCCAGTCCCCAGCTCTCCAGGTGCGTCCACTCCTGCGCATGTAGACACAGAAGCTGAGGAGGCTATGAACACTACGGAGGCTGAGGAGGCCAAAAACACTGTAGAACCTTCAGAAGATAGTACTAGCATCCTCCACCAAGAGTCACAGCCTCCTGACATTTGCTCTGAGGAACCTGGTCCAATGAAAGTTGAGGATGATAGTCCTCAGAGCCCTGAACCTATCAGATCTCAGGAGGACACGCCACAGAGCCCAGGTCCTGCCAAGGCCAAAGAGGACTCGCCACAGAGCCCCGATCCAGTCGCAAGTCAGCAAGGCAGCAGTCTGAGTACGACACTACCCAGAAACCAGGAAGAGACGCCCCAGAGCCCTGATCCAGTAACCAGTCAGCAAGGCAGCAGTCTGAGTACGACGTTACCCAGAAACCAGGAAGAGACGCCCCAGAGCCCTGATCCAGTAACCAGTCAGCAAGGCAGCAGTCTGAGTACGACATTACCCAGAAACCAGGAAGAGACGCCCCAGAGCCCTGATCCAGTAACCAGTCAGCAAGGCAGCAGTCTGAGTACGACGTTACCCAGAAACCAGGAAGAGACGCCCCAGAGCCCTGATCCAGTAACAAGTCAGCAAGGCAGCAGTCTGAGTACGACGTTACCCAGAAACCAGGAAGAGACGCCACAGAGCCCTGATCCAAATTTCGAGAATGTGGAAGACGGCTCTTCCCCCCAGCAAGTCACGAAAGTAACAGCAGTCCCTCATCGGACCAACTTTGCTGCGGGAATCGTTCAGTTTGAAGACACCCCAGAGTTCACAGAAGTTGCTGCGGCCACAGGGACGTACCTCAAGATCAGAGACTTACTCAAAAGTTCCCCCAGAAGTTTGGCAAAGAAAAAGCTGACCGAATGAGGATTTTAGATCATTTGCACAGTTTTTGCCATCTTTAGGCGGAATAGATATATACATCCATATTTTCTTCAGGAGCAACTTGCCTTGCCATTCTCATTGGCTGCTGTATCAAGCATGTATTTTAGCTGTTGGCTGATTTTTGTACCAAGCTGAATTTCAACCATGAATCTGTTCTTTCAGTCAATGAGGAGCATTGAGGGATGTTGTATTAGCGATGGTTAGTTAATTTTTTTTAACCACCTGCTGTCAGTGGTTTTGTAGATTCAGCGGTTTATTGTAAAATATGTAAACTTGTCATTTGTGGGTTAATTCTTTTAAATATGTTTACATTTTTTTATTGTCTCACTTAAAAGTGCTCCAAAATCTGAAAGTAAACATCCCAAACATTGGCTAAAGTTCATTGTTTTATTTCATGGGAGGAGCTAAATGTGGGTATGGTGGTATTGTGCTCTTTCACATGTCACATGGGATTCCAATAATAAATAAAATATAATAACCATGCCATATTATAAATGTGAATAGCAAAGATGAAAAAAAAAGTTTGTTTTGCAGTTAAAATTGATTACAAATCGAAAAAAAAAGTCATTCTGTGACTTCACTGGTATACAATTTTGAGGTGGTAATTCAAAGTGCATTTACATGGACCTTTCTCAATTGGATTTCATGCTCTCATGGGAAGATAGTTGATTCCTGGATTTTTAACAACTACCAAAAGTAATTGAATAGATGTGACCGCACCCTTTTTGCACAATAACCACATTATGTGTTCTCAGTTCACACTGTATGTACCTACTACTGGTACTTGAGAACACATGCATTCAGTACATACTCATCTAAATATACGGACATGCACCATGTCTGAATGTGGTGCGGTAAGCTTCCAGGAGCATGGCAACTATTTAACACCTTCCAGTGTTGTCATACTGAAGGATTCTTGACAAATGTATTTTTGCATATAAAAAAAAATAGCTGGAGAATTTTGAACTCCACATTTAGATGAATTATATTAGAAACATGAATTTTAGTAAATGTCTAATCCATGTGAATTTTAAATATTTAGCTGTACACATTCTACATTTGTTATATTTAGATCTAATCTCTGTATAGATACATGAGACATGAACTTCAGCTTTCAAGAATCCCTTTAAAGTGTTGAAACTGAGTTTTCTTTAAAAAAAAAAAAAATCTAGATATCAGATATTTTAATAATGGTCGAGATATTAAATAATACTGCAAAGTTAGACACACTGAAGGAACTGTCTTTCCAACAAAATACCATTTTCACTTTAATTTACTGGTTATGTTTTAACCAGACGACCACTTGGCTCTTTTATTCAGCGTAGTGTTCCATCTTACTGAATATACCCTCTTTGGTCGGCACCTTCCGTTGACGTTCCTCTCGGCTGTTGGACGGACGGGCAGCTCGCTCACTGGGCTGTGTCTGCCTGGGCTGATCCCACTCATAATAATTCGCGTTGCTTCCTCACCCCGTGTGTAGCCTGCTAGCTGTCTAATTTTTTTCCCTCCACCGGGAAGACGTGGGCTGTGGAGGTACATATCAGGTCGGTATTCACACCGCTTAAACCGCTTGGAGGTCACGTAATCTCACGTAACTTGCTGGTTGTGCCTTCCCAGCCGGAAGCTGGGACGCGCGGCTGAAGTTGAGTGTGAGGTGGCGCAGTCGCTAGTTGAGGTGTTAAGTTAGCTAGGTAGGCTAACGTTAACCAGTTCCTCGCCGGTTTTCCCGGCCACTGGCTTTGCAGTAAAGCCACCCGGGCCTCGCTGCTAGCGTTACTTAGCAACTATAACCACGTCCGCTCGTACCGCGATAACCGTGGTCTCGGTTCGCAGGTGACGGCGACGCCGCCCGGAATGCCCGACTTTGCACCAGCGTGCCTGCGCCAAATGCGTTTCCACAGCTGATTCGATTGGCGGCATGTTTCGCTGACTCTCAACTTGCAGTGTTCTGTGTGTGGGTGCCCTGCTGGCGATTCGGTGACATTGCGGAGACTTTTGGACTTGAGGGTTTAGCAAGGGACCCGGTGGTGGTGGTGGTGGTCCAGGTCCACCAGCAGGTTTATTAAGACCTTTGAATGTGTTCGAGGTCCTGACGGTGGAACTTGTCACTTGTCGCCGCCAGGAGCGGATACTATTCAACCAGTTGGACAAAGTTGGCCGTCGTGGTCACGTCATATTGTTTTTTTTTTGTTTTTTTTTTACATGGTTCTCTTTTTCCCTCTCCCCCGGCGTGCCACCTCATCGACCGCTCTCAGTCCGTTAGCTTCGGCGGAAGGTGTCAAGCCGTGGTAGGCCAAGTGTTCCTCACACCACAGGGTAACTTCTTCATGTTTTGGACTACGCAGTTACACTATGAAGGGTGTTGGTGCTGCGTCTGTCACACAGCTCCGACTGATTTACGCATGTTTAAAGGTATGACTCTGACTGTTGCCATTGGGTGTTTCTGAGGCTGTTTAACTCGTTTAATCCGGGTAATTATCAAGGCAGTGCACTTGCGATCTTAACCAATGGTTGCCTTCCGCTGGTCTTTATTTTACACTTATGGGGAGTCAGCTGATTACAGTAAATAGTCACATTGCTCATCTTTCTTATGTTTAGCAAAACTGACCATTTCAGCCTCCTTGATTTGGAAACATTGTCCGGGGTTGTACAAAAGTTGCCTTTAGCATAACTCACATGTTATAGCTTGAAGTGGGAACTTGTGCCACATGTTGAAAACCTTGACTTGTTATTCAGTGTTTTTGAAGTGTCGATCCAGCCGTTCACAATTTGCAAGTCACAACAGGCCCTTTTGAGATGTACCATGGTTGAATAATACACTAAATACAACACAAACAATCCAGGTTGTTGTGAAAGGGTTGATAAATCTGTGTGTATTTACTCATGGGAGGTAGGATGCGTGCAGCTGTGGGTGCCTCCCTATGAAGTACAGTTAACTCTGCAGATGTTTCCTGAAGAAGGAAGAGCAGGGCTTCACTCTGAGGCTGTATAGTGTCCAAGTAGGACTGAAAGGGTGTCGGCTATAATATTGAATTCACACCTCCAGTTTCAGTAAAGTTCAAAAGCAATAAATTATAATAACCGAAGTATTTGTATTTGGACAAAAAGTTGTAGTACTTGGACCGTGCAGAAGGTGTTTGGAATGTTTTCATAGTCACTGGTGTAAAAACATTCCAGGGAAATGCGTTTGCACCTTATTCATTAACTATTATTAGATAACTGTGCTGCACTTGGAGGCTTTGCTCTTCTTATCAACTGTAAAAGGCAACTGTTGAAAGATTCTAGGTTAACAGGAGTTTTCAACAGCAACAAAACTGTGTTCATGTCAACATGTGCAGTAATTCTGTAGCACCGGCTGCCAGCACATCAATTTCTTTTTGCAGTTATTTGCATCAGAATGATACTGTACAATATTATTAGGGATAATCTAATCTTCAACGAGCATGTTCTGTCTTAGTTTTACTTTAGAATAGTGAGTTTTACTGAATTTTTTTCCCCTTAATTTTTACAAAACATTAGTGTTTGGCTTCACTCCAAGCCGCTGATTAGAATGAGAGTCACCGGCTAAAGATTAACATTACTGCAGTGGGAAGTCCTCCAGACTAAGTGGATCATTTTCAGCTGACTGCTTCATCTTACCAACCAGAGCTGAAAGCTCACATCACAACCCCTTGTCATGCTCACGAGACGGCAACAGTGAATCGTGGCAGAGCTTTGGCTTGTTTGCTCTCGAGTGTTGTCAGGTTCCCCGCTGATGCAACCTCAATAAAGAAAATGTTTTCCTGAAGGTGTAAAAGCAGTTGTCAGGAATTAGTGATTGTTTTCTTCTCTGGCCTCCTCTCAACCTAAAGGAACTAATGGGTGTCATTCAAAGAAGCAGCAGGACCAAACTGGAACACATTTGAACTAGGTCACTGCCCTCTAAAGCATTTATGTTCTGTTGAGAAATATCAAGTAGAAGGTCCAACTTGCTGTCACTTTGCTGACTTTAGAACAGATACTAGTATTTGATATTATTCGTGCTTGCAGAAATCTGAGGCCTGAATGTTTTATTTGGTAAAAGGTTTTTTTTTTTTTGCATGGTCAGGATTCTTGGGCTGACTCCAAACAGTTTGGCTGAGCAGACGAAAGGTGACACTTGTAACGGTTGAAAAAAGAAAAAAAACAAAAACCATCATACTCTCCGTTAAGGGCCACGTGTTCAGACGGTTCATACATTTCTAGTCGTGAGCCAATCTGATAAACATGATAATCTGCTGCTGGCAGTGGGTCTGGTTTCTGCAGTAATCCTGCTTCAGAAAAAGCCCCTCAACAGATTTACACTTTCTGTTTGATTTGCCAGAGTGGAGTGAGAGAAAGGATGTTCACGAACATACATTGTTAAAATATTGAGTATAACGCACGCTAACGACGACAGTCGCAGTCACGTCGCCGACTTTGTCAAGAGTATTTTTAGACGGCGCGGTGCTGTGGTGTGATCTGAGCAGCTTGTTGTCACAACAGAAACGAGACGCCTCCATGAACAGACCTCAAACAGTTAGTGTGGACGACGTGCCTCAAAGACGTGTCCATCATAAATTGGTTTCACATGATATCTGCCAACAGAAAAGGTGACCCCACCGCAGTCACCTCAAAGATAACTGCATTAAAGCACGCTTTGATTCCATGATTTGCTTCATTGCTTATTGAAATGTCATTGTGTAAAACAAAACAATGTTATTATTATGATTATTATTGTTATTATAAATAATAATAATGTTGTTTTATTTCCTTTTTTTCCTTTACAACAGAGTTGAAGGTGTGGACAGCGCCCCCCCCTCCCTTTTCCTTCTTTTTCTTTTTGTTTAATTTTTTTTGTTTTGTTTTTCTGGTATTTTTCTTTATTTTTGTTTTGAGGGGGTAGTTGTGAGAGCAACTTGGGACATCGCAGAGCTGCAACTGGTTGTTTTCATGGTCTGGGTCCAGTCTGCACCCACTGACGGACACAAGACTCGTGGGTCAAAGAGATAAAACTGGCAAAATGAGCACAGCTAAAACCATTGGGCTTAAAGCGCCCAGTAAGCTTGCTAAGCCTACTGGGACTGGAGCCCCAAAGACAAACCCCTCTGCAGGTAAGAGTCCCACCATCACATTCCAAATCACAAATGACCACACGGAGCCGTGCATTATGGGTAGGACTAGGATGATCGAGGCCAGCGTTTCTCAACTGGTGGGTAGCGGAGCTGTTTTGATTGGGTCGCATCATCATGCACCCAATCATGTTTCCCTTTTTTTGTTTTTTTAAAAAAAAGTGATTTTAAAGTGATTTTAATATATACATATATACATACATATATATCCACCAGTTGAGAACCGCTGGTCTTAAAGACAGCGGTCAGCCACTCACTTTTTTTTTTTTTTGAGGCCCTTTGCCCTCATTCGCTCACCTTCCTTTTTTTCCCCCAGGGGTCAAAGTGTCTGCAGCAGACAAATCAGCTGCGGGTGCCGGTGGAGGAGATGACCAGGCCGCGGCGGAGAGCTTCCAGGTCGGGGAGCGGGTGTGGGTGAACGGCAACAAGCCGGGCTACGTGCAGTTTCTGGGAGAGACCCAGTTTGCCCCGGGACAGTGGGCCGGGATCGTGCTGGACGAGCCCATCGGGAAGAATGACGGTTCGGTGGCGGGCATCCGCTACTTCCAGTGCGAGGCGCTGCGTGGGATTTTCACGCGTCCGTCCAAGCTGTCGCACACGGAGGGCGAGGCCAACGGCACGCAGACGGCGCCGCCCTCCCGCGCCTCCTCGCCCACGCCCTCCGTCGGCAGCGTGACCTCGCACGCCCTCGCCAAAAAGTCGGCGCTGCCCACGACCACGACGGCCACCAAGAAGCCCGCCGCTGCCGCCGCCGCCGCACCGGCTACTCCAGCTACACCAGCGTCCTCCTCCAACCTCGCCCGCACAAACAGCGAGTCGGTGTCCAACCTCTCTGAGTCGGGCTCCGTCAAGAAGGGAGAGAGGGAACTAAAGATTGGCGACCGCGTTTTGGTAAAGTACTTTCAGCAGTTTACCATGTACGTCTTGATTTGATTTCAATTATAAATCTCAGGCGTTGGTGCCTGTGCATCGTCTAAACCAGTGGGCCTCAACTGGTGGCTCGCAGAGCTGTTTGGATTGGGTCGCAACTTCATAGTCAGTTTCCCCTTCTCTTTCTTTTTCTTTTTTTTTTTTTTAAAGGGATTTTAAAATGCATATATTTATAGAGAGTATGTTGGGCATTTATTTTGCAGGACACACACTCAGATCAGTCATCTCTATAATCAGTCATCTCAATGTCAATAATCTGTTTACTAGACATTATAGACTGACACTTTTATTTTTGTGGAATAAATCTGGCTCACAAATGGACAAGGAAAAAAATGTGGAACCTGAGACCCCATCAGTTGAGAAGCGCCACTCTAAAGTGTTGTCCAGTGTCTGCCTGTCATTACGCAACATTTGCAACGTATTTTACTCAGTTGTGTTAGTTTGATGCTTCAAAGCGCACACAGATGCGTACAAGCTTTTGAAAAATAAACCAGTATGTCTGACAGACATTACCTTCATATCAAATGCAGCAATCATCAGAAGAAAAAACCTTATATGTATACGGAAGCAAATGAAATACATACTGTATATTTATATGCCCTGTTTTCTCTCCCGCTGCCCCAGGTTGGGGGCACCAAGGCCGGAGTGGTCCGTTTCCTTGGAGAGGCCGATTTTGCCAAAGGAGAATGGTGTGGTGTGGAGCTGGACGAGCCCTTAGGAAAGAATGACGGGGCAGTGGCAGGCACACGGTAATACAGGTGTAAGGCTATTATGCCTACCAGCCTCATGAATACATGTGTATATCGTTCACAATTTTATTTACAGGTCACCTATTATACCAATTTTCGGGCTTTTGTATTTGATGTCTGGCCCCTCCAGAGCAGCAACACACGTTTTTCCGCGCTGAAAGCTTTTTAGATTTGCGTATCTCGCGGCTCGTTTCCTCGTATTTACTGCATCCCGCGAAAACGGTCCGTTTTACTTCACTCCACCCCCAGCCTTGCCGGTGTACGCCCCCGCCCGGCCCACTCCGCTGTGATTGGTCACACTTTTCGTCGCTGCTGAGCCTCACTTCCTCAGTTTGCCGGTGCGGGAGTGAAGAGTAAACGGCAAACTTTACGAAACCGGCACAATTTAAACACTTACCGTCGTGAAGGCTTCACCCTTTAGCAGCTGTTTACCGGCTAATCCAGCTTCGTACGGACCCAGCGCGGGCTGGGTTACGGCCGCAAGGCGGACTGAAGGTCCCTGGACGTTTTTTGTGCCTTCCGTGTCCCCGGAAATATATTTTACTTTGTGTACTGACCGTGTTTTTGTTTTGTATTTTTGCGAGATATTTTAATAGGACTTAGAATGATTTGGTTTCAGTTTCATGCTGTTGACTTGTATCAAAACACTGTTCTAGCAGAGAAAATATGTACGTCATAGAGTCGTTTATTATTAGACAAGAATATCTGCACAGCTTAAGTCCACACAAAGCACAAAGCAGCAAGAGCTCTATACAACCGATGTTAACATGCTGGCAGCGTGAACATCGCTATAAGGAGCGAAACTTGTGAGTCGCTGCCTCTTCAGTTTCGCTGCCAGCGAACACAACACACTAGCAGAGCACGGAGTTAGCGGTGGCGGCTAACAGTTCATCAACACGATTCAGCGGTTGTACGTTGCAAGTAGTCTTAAAACTAATGTTGCTTGAGGTCACAGTACACTCACAGTCCTCATACATGTTTTCAAATATTGCCGTGGCTGACTATTCTCTCGTCGTCCACCGGCCGAGTCGAGCCCGTCTCCCTCCCGTTGCCGACCGGACCGGTGTTCCATCGCAATCCGCATTAGGCTGAACAAACCTCCAACATTTTCTCTGTTCGTTCCACTCCGACGGTTGTGGTCCTTGGTGCTTCGGTAGTCGCTCGGTATTTTTTATTTTATATTTTTTAATTTCCCTGACACTGAAAAAACATTTTCTTGGAGCAGCGCATTGCGACATCACTTCCGGGGCAGAGCGGGGGAGGGCGGAACTATGGGCGGAACCAGTCTGAGAGTATGCCTGAACTTGGCCATGAAAGGAGCTCCGGCACGCAATGACGTCATTGCGTTCAAGGTGTTGAAAAAATCTCCGTGAACTGAGCGTTTAGAACCGTGCCCAACAATTTGCAGGGATCACGTCCAAACGCATGAACCTCATGATTTGACGATTTTCCATCGTTTGACGATAGGGTTCAACATTGTGACAGTTTTTAAAGCTCAGAAAAGTGGGAAAGCATCATAGGTGCCCTTTAAAGTATTCTTTTATTCTTTTTCTGCACTTTTTTTTTATCAACTATTTCATAAGAACACATACACACACACACACATATATACATATATATATATATGTGTATACATACATGCATATACACATACATATTTATATAATATATATATGTATACATTCATACACATACATATATATATGTGTAACGTGTATGCACTGTCTATTGCTGCTCAGGTATTTTCAGTGCCAGCCCAAGTATGGCTTGTTTGCTCCAGTGCACAAAGTCACACGCATCGGCTTCCCGTCGACAACACCAGCTAAAGCAAAGACCACCGTCAGGAAAACGGTGGCCACCCCATCCGGGCTGAAAAGAAGCCCGAGTGCTTCCTCCATCAGCACCATGAGCTCCGTGGCCTCCTCTGTCAGCGCCAAGCCCAGCCGCACAGGCCTGGTGAGAAATCCACGTTTGATACATAGTTATTTCTCTTGTTAGTAGTTCATTGAAGTAGCATTTAAGTTGGGTTTGTGGTTGGGTTTTTTTTGGTGTTTTTTGTCAGCTAACGGAGACATCGTCGCGCTACAGTCGGAAGATTTCGGGCACCACCGCCCTGCAAGAGGCGCTGAAGGAGAAGCAGCAGCACATTGAGCAGCTGATGGCAGAAAGGGACATGGAGAGAGCTGAGGTTGCCAAGGCTACTGGCCACGTTGGAGAGATGGAGCAGGAAATCACCCTGATGAGGGATGATCGGGAGCAGGTCAGTTCACTGACTGAATTATTGGTCACTGTGACCTTCCAGTGGTGCAAAGAGAAGATTCAAAGAAAAAGTACAAGAGTTTTGTCATATTGTTCATGACACTGCTGACACAGTTTCCATAAATTCGCACTCTGGAATTTAACTATTTCTATTATATATCCAATAGAACATGTTTTTCATCATAACATATTTAATCCTCCAAAGAATTCACTTTGCAAACAAATCAATAGAATGTTTATGAAGTGAGTGAATATGATCAGTTCCAAGTTCAGGGGAATAAATAGCCACTGTGTCTTTTGCCCCAGAGTCCCTTCGTGAGCCACTCAGTCACATCATAACAAGGTTGTTGCCTGAGGCTCTGGATCTCAGACTAAGATTTTTATGTGTTCCTATAAAAAGGGGCTTTTGCAGTGTCATTTGACCCTTTTTCCCCCACAGTAGTAAAAAAAAAAAATGTTACAGCACAAATCATTGCTCTCAGAACAAGAAAGGCAAAAGAAAACACTACATGCAATTCTCTGTACTTATATATTAAAATATGCAATGTTTTTACTCATGATGCATCAAGTTGATTCTAGGTGCTCGGTCCTCCACTGAAACTGAAACCACCACGTCATGCCAAAGTGGTTCAGGATCATTTATGAAACGAGATAAAATAAATGCAACTGACAGTTCTTTTTCCCAAGCGGTTTTGTTCAGTTTTCTTTCTTGATATTAAAGATGGAGACAAAGATGGACCAGCTGCGCACCTTGGTAGAGACTGCAGACAAAGACAAGGTGGAGCTGCTGAATCAGCTGGAGGAGGAGCGCAGGTAAACAAAAATAATCAGACAAGGTCTGAATCAATCAAAAGTGTGAGACAGGCCAGAGTGAGTTGCAGGGTGAACAATCAAATACATAGAAAGCTCTCATAATAGATATATATGTATAAATAAACAACTCAAATACAGAAATATATAAAGCATAAGTATATGACATATATAAACATAAACATGTATAGGTATATAAATTCATGTTGTTTTGTCGTTATACATCAAATTATGATGAGATTTGAATAGACTTACATGTGTAATAGTGGCTGCGTAACGCTGCAGTACAATAGGATTGAGTGGGTAAGAGTTTCTGATGGCATGAAAAGAAAGTAACAAATCCAAATGTTTTTTTCTGTTGAATAGGAAGGTGGAAGACCTTCAGTTCCGGGTGGAGGAAGCTTGTATTACCAAAGGAGACCTGGAGGTAAATGAGCAACGCAGATCGACACCAACGCAAATGCGTTTGGCAGTTTGTGACCCACTATGCAGCTTCTTGTGTGTGCGTGCCTGCGTGTGCGTGTGTGTGAGCCTGGACAGTTTGATGCCTTCTTCATCTTGCATTAACTGTGATCTACTGTCACACATTCCCAGTGACCCAGGAAGTCTCTGGCTTTGGTAACCAGGCCAGGCTCAGCCTAAAACCAGGGAAAAAGACCTAAACGGTGTTCATATGGATGTACTCAGGAAATGTTGGCCTTGTAAAAAGGCTGACTGAAAATGACTTTTGCCTCTGACAAATAGTGGGCTGTCTTTTAATGTTTGCTTTTGTTTCTTTTTTTAGCCCTCCACATGACGCTTTTGCAGTAATTTTATGCATTTGTCATGTTCTCCCCCCAATTAAGTCAGAGTATTGTATTTAATGGAGTCCGTGCTCATATCTGATGAAGGAATTTCTTATTTACTCCACAGTTCTACACAAGGGACCGTTCCAAAAGCCTTGAGGGCTCACAGGCTCAAAATAGACGTATAAAATCAGGGCCACATGGTTAGAATACACGCTTTGTCTTTTTCTTAAACATGTTTACTAACATTTATTACTCACACTGAGGAGTATGTTAATCATACAACATTCACAGAATGGCCCAAAGTGGAAACATGGCTCTGTTGACTTCAGGCTGTTAACATGCGGTGATGATTTTGCCGAAGCGCTCAGTGCCTCCCTCTTCACTGATATGACATTACTGTTTTTTTTTTCCTTCTCGTCCTCGTCTGTCATGTTGGTCCAGTGCTCGGCATGGATCCACTGGAGTGCTTCCCTGTACTTCCACAGTTCACTCGCAGTCCTGAGTTTATTTGACACCACTGCAACTTGAGGAACAGAAGGGGTAGTTCATCCAAATTTCTTATTACACCTGTTTACCATTACAGGCCTCATATTCACGAAGTGGTGAGGAGTAAATGGGTGAAATATAAAGTTTGGGTGAATTACCTCTTAAAGAACCTCCTCCCCTTTTACTACGTTTACTTGTTGTTTTAGTTTGCTTTGATTCTAATGACCCAGGGATTTTACGTTGAGCTCTAGAATATTATCTTTATTCTCTTATAAAATGCATAATTGCATTGCTCCTCATTTATTACTGCTAGATTTGATATACTATTTCGTTAATAGGATAAAACCCCTGTTGCTATTTGAAATACAAATAGAAACTCGCACGCACATACACACCAACATAAGTGAAAACCATGAAGCAATAATCCCTTCTGTTGCTTAAGCTCATTATTGGGTCTTTATGACTGATTGAGTTCCTCTAAGTTGGTCACAAAATCCTGCACATGGTGATGTGATAACTGGTGGGTTCCTACACGATGCCTTTGAACTTTGGACCAAAGCCTGAAATAACCTCAGAGAGAAAGCAGTGCTGGTTGCAGAGAGTGAAGAAGACCTCTTTTCAATGTTACTGTATGAAGAGCTGATGTGTATTTAGCTGAGAATTCAGTCAAAACTGCATCATTGGGGAAAACTTTTGATACTTGAAATTTTGAAAAAGAAAATGCAGTCATGCATCACGATATTTGACTTCCTGTTGGTTTAGATTCTCTCAGCAGGTGTCACGACATAACAATCCACTGCTTTCTCTCTCGACTCACGGCTAGTGCACTTTGTCCACCAGGTGTCAGTGTTGCATGTTGACTTATTGGAGAGGCTACTCTAAAACTACTGATCCTGTACATTCATGACACATGGCCCCCCCAACCCTGCCCTCCCCCTGCCCCTCCCGTTTTTACTCATCGTGTCGTCGCCCCATCTTCACCGCCACCCGTGTGCAGCTGTTCTTGGTACAGCCTGCAAGCTCTGCACTGGGTCTCCTCCCATTTCCCCACTCATCCGCCACTTCCCGCCCCCAGCCAACCTCTCCCCCCTGCATCTACCATCACGCTCACTTCACCCTCCTCGGTGTCTGAACCCCCTCACACTCGTCGGTGTCTGAACTCCCTCCATCCTCCCCCCCTCCTCTCCTCCTCTCCTCCTCCCGCTCTGTCTGCATTTGGCTGGCATGTGATGGTGGCACTGGTGTGTTCTCTTCCTCTTCCCCTTTTTTTTACTAACAGACGCAGACCCGACTGGAGCATGTCCACATTAAGGAGCTTGAACAGAGCCTGCTCTTTGAAAAGACCAAAGCTGAGAAACTCCAAAGGGAGTTAGAAGACACTAGGGTAATGAATTCACCTCTGCCAGCGAGGAGCCGGCCGACCCGACCGATCGTAGCCCATGGTTTTTAGGTTTTGCAGACAAATTAATAATTCTTCTTCTGATTCAACAAATCAAGTACTTCAGACTAGTGGTTCTCAACTGGTGGAGTCTCTGCTGGACCCACTTTTTTTTTTTTCTTATCTTGAAGTTGCGCCCCAAATTGATTCCACAAAAATAAAAACGCTAGCCCAGTTTCTATCATGTTTCGTCAATGAATTATTGAAATTGTTGAATTGAATTGTGCGTCCTGCCAAATAAATATCCAACATCCATCCATTTTCAATACCTGCTTCATCCTGCACTCAAGGTTGCAGGGGTCTGTTGGAGCCTATCCCAAATATCAGAAATGTACAACATTTTCTCTATGAATATATATATTTTAAAATCCCTTGGGGAAAAAGGAGGGGGGCTGCCCACAAGCCGCGATCCAATCCAAACAGCTCCATGACCCAAAAGTGGCCCGCGACCCACCATTTGAGAAACGCTGTTTTACACAGATGGATAAGTTCTTTATTTATACCAAAGGAAATTCAGTTTCTCCGCTGCACAATCATTCATCAGCAAATCAGTTCATAAAATAGTGCAGCAAGAGAACAATTAAAATTGAGAGTTGAGAGTGGCAGAATGAAGGGAAAGGAAAAAAAGATATTAATTTGATTAGGTTGGCGGAAATGCTCATAGTCAGTTAAATCTTTAGATATTACACAATGTTAACTTGAAACAAGTTTAAAACAACACACTCGAAATGCACCTCCTGATCAAAGTGAATGTCACATGCCGCACCACGTCCTCCCTCAGCTTCCGTGACAGCTCCTGAACATTCTGGCTCAAAGTGACCCAACCTGAACTGGCACTTGCTTTACTGGATGACATAAACCAGAGACTCACCCAGACAGACCAGCTTCTCCCCAGCTGATTGTTTTCTCAGTTATGCAGTGTTCTACGACTCAAGTCCCTCCCAGCATCCATTTCTCCTGCTTAGATTGCGTACCTGTATTTTTGCAAGTCCAACCCCTTCCCATCCATCCCCTTCCTGTCGTAATGCTGTGGTGTACTAGGACATTTTGTATTTAAAAGAAGAGCTATTAGGAGAGACCGTTTCAGAATTGTGTAATAGTGCCGCAAGGGGTAAATGAGGACTTTAAATGGACAGATTTCAAATATGCTGGGAAAGAACAGATTGTGGCTTCTTTTTTTTTTTAAATTAATCTTTGAAAAAGTACTTTACAACCTAGTAGAACAGATAGTCTTCAGGCAGGGATAAAAGACATGACACACATTCATACCTCACAAAAATCAAACCTTTGATCATAGATTAATTGTCTGATATTTTAGTTGTTGTTTTAGCAAGTCTACCCACCTCCATTGCATTAATTAGCTTGAACAACTGATACTGCCGCGTTTCCTCACAAAGCAGAATTCTGCTGACAAACACTGGACGCTGTCACAAACTTTATTGCCCGATACCGTCAAGGATTACAGTTTTATGTAGTAAAGAACATGAGCAACAAGCACAGGACAATCAATGTTGTTGCTGATTAGTGCATGTCTTATTTTATGAACAGAACACGGGGGTGAGTATTGCACCTCATTTTTTTTGTCACCATTGATTTTAGACTTTTGGTTTCTCCTAAAAATACAGACATTGATCTAATTGGATTATCATCATGTAATGAACTACAACAGCAGTGCAATAAGCATGTTTTAATTCACTAACCGCGCAGTAGAATTCGGTCCCTAACAACAATCCACTGGCGTTTGGAATTTAATGGCACATCTCTGCTTTCAAAGGTCGCCACCGTGTCAGAAAGGTCCCGCATCATGGAGCTGGAGCGGGACCTCTCGCTGCGGACCAGGGAGGTGGCCGACCTGAAGCTGCGCCTGGAGACCCAGCAGAGTTCCGACGACTGCGACTCCACCGTCTCCTCCCTCCTGGAGGAGATCAAGAGCCAGAGGGAGCAGCTGGCCTCCCAGGAGGTTCAGCGTCAGGAGGAGGCGGCAGCCTACGTGGAGAAGCTGGAAGCCCAGGAGAAGGCCAACAGCGAGGCGGTGGCGCAGCTCCAGGCCACGTCGGTGAGGCTCTCCGGGGACAGGGAGCAGCTGCAGATGCGCCTGAGCCGTGCCGAGAAGGAGCACAGCGACGCCGAGGAGCTGTGGCGCTCCAAGCTGGAGGCTGCCACGGCGTCCCACAGCGAGGCCCTGGAGGAGCTGAGGGCTTCCTTCAGCAAGGGTGCCGGCGACCAGGCCGAGGAGCTCCTGGAGACCAAGAGCGCGCTGGAGAGACTCAAGCAGGATCACCGGGCGGCGCTGGAGGAGGCCGGGAGCCGGCGGGAGGCTGAGGCCAGAGCCTGGAGCCTGGAGACGCAGGCACTCGGCGCCCAGCTGGCGGCGCTCACCCAGGACAAGGAGCGCCTGGAGGAGGCGCTGCGCTCCGGCGTGGAGAGGGCCGAGGAGCAGCACCTGGTGGAGATGGAGGACGTCCTGGGGAAGCTGCACGCCACCGAGCTGCGGGTGAAGGAGCTGGAGGAGAAGGAAGAGGCGGTGGCGGAGGCGCTGGAGCAGCAAGAAACCAAAGAGCAGGAGGCCCAGGTGGTGGCGCTGCAGAGCCAAGTAGCACAAGGCCACCAGGAGCTGGTGACACTCAAGAGCCAGCTGGACCACTTCCAGAGCCGAGACAAAGAGCAGGGCACCAAGGTGGGTCACATTCATTCATTCATTCATTCATTTATTTATTTATTTCGGTAGGTAGGTAGGTAGGTAGTTAGTTATTTTAGTTTTTTTATTATTCAGCGTGCTTTGATTTTTTTCTTATTTTTTTAAAATGTATATCAAATTAAATTAAATTAAATTAAATATTTTCTTGCCATTGTCAACATTGTCACAAACTGTCACATTAACTGTCACATTAACTACGAAAATCAGTGTAAGGCAGCCCCACACGACAGTAAGAATGAACTTAAGTAGAGATCAAAACTGCTGCGGTTGCAGTCTTTGCTTTTGAGCAATACAGTGTTTCTTCCATCATTTAGAAGAGAATAAAATAGATGTATTTTATTGATCCCAAATTGGGAAACTATTCTACGTCATCCGATTTCTATTTGTTTGGTGTGGTCGCCATGGTGATGGGTCAGTTTGGGTCACGTGGGCACCGTAGTTATATCAGGACCAGATCACCGGCACCGGTATATATATATATATATTTTTTTGACCGCATTTCTTTGTCCGCAAACAGTGTACTCGTTTTTGATCTGTGCGAGTGCCATTGAAAAGTCGTAGTCACCGTTTCAACTCATGAAAACCTCCAAAAACTCATTGTGGACACGGCGTGCTTCTCTATCAGCTGCACCGTGTCATACTAATGTATAGGTCCTAATCTCCACCTCTCAAGCCACTTCAAAAGGACTGGAAAGCCGCATCATTTGTCTTTTTGTTTGCGTTTGCCTCATTGTGTTCTGCAGGTGAGTGAGTTGAGCTCTGAGTTGGACACCAAACAGCAAGAAGTGGCCTCTCTACAGAGGAGTCTCACTGCTGCCCAGCAGGAGAAGGACACTGTGGAGCAGACGCTGGCTTCTCTGGTGAGGGCTCAAGATGACTGACTTCCAGATGCTCTTCAGACCTCCATGTCATTGTGGTTAAACACACTTAAAAGTTCTGTGTTTGGTGAACGTTGATGAGTGGAGTTTGTCATTGGTTACACTTGGTAACTTTGATTTTTTTTCCTACAGAAACAAAAGTTATCTGAAAGCACAGAAGAGAAGACACAATCAGCAGCAACTATGCAAGGTGAGTTATGATGTTTCCTTCATTCTTTCTTTCCAACTTTCATTATTTGGCCAGATTTTTGCACATCTAAATCCCAACGTTTCACCTGCACAGAAACGCTTGAGAAACTCAGCAAGAAGGAGGAGCAGTGCACATCGTTGGCCGCGGAATCAGAGTCTTTACGCAGTCAACTCGCCGGTGAGCTGTCTCCGTCTTTGGTGCATTTCTGTTGGCCTTTTTTTTTTACAGTGTGTATTTAACAAAGAAACGTCTTGTGTTCTTAACCGTAGGTTTGGAAAGAAAGCTTCAAGTGTCGGCCGACACTGCTGAGCAGCTCTCGAAGGATAAAACCAAGCTGCAGAACGACATGTCGGACATGATGAAGGAATCTGGCGACAGCTCGGTGCAGCTGACCAAGATGAACCAGGACCTCACGGAGAAAGAAAGGTACCAGACTTTGACACTCTGCACTATCTCCTCCTCTTCAGGCTTTGGACAAAATGGCTTAAATCATGTCAGGGTGATGATTGCTTTCTGTCAAATATTGTTGGTGTGCATTTCAAATAAATCTGTATTCCATGCAGTGATTCATTTATGTATTATTATTATTGTTGTTTCATTTTGGTCTCTGAAGGGTTTCCCCTGAAATCTCCTCTTTTTGTGTTTGTTCTCAGGAGGCTTGATGAGCTACAGGGTAAACTGGCGGAGGAGAGGAACAAGGTGGCCGACCTGGATGAACAGCTTCAGAAGGAGAAGTCGCACAGAGAGCGGCAGCTCAATGAGACAAAGGAGAAACATCAACTTCAAATCAGTGACCTTGAGGAGAAGGTCGTTAAGCTGGTTGGTATTTCAGGACGAAGCTTCTGCTCAGTCACTGGTTGTGTGAAACATATCAGGCCTAAGGCTGTCTCTGGACTAATTAATTTGTTACATGGTATCGACACCTGAATAGATTAAAAAGTAATAATATTCTACATTCATCACAATAAATAAACTTCAGTGTTTTGAACTGCTTTTTAAACTTTTTTGCAACTGTAAAATAGTCAAATGTTCAATATTTTGTGTTATTTGTTTTATATAAATAACCATTATAGGACTTTTCAATACATTTTTTCTTCCGACTTCCCTTTTGTGTTTTCTAGGAGAAGACTGTTAAACAGGGGGAGACGCTGGTTGAGGAGATGAAAGCCACACAAGAAAAATCCCGTCATCAGACCTCTGAGCTCCACGCCAAAGAAGTGGAGGCACTGCAGAGTCAGGTGAACAAGTTAAAGGGGGAACTCTCCTCCTCCCGGGACAAGTCCCAGGAGCTGGAAAAGTCCGTGACTGAGCTGCAGGCATTCAAGGAGCAGACCCAGGTAAGTACAAACTGATGCATTGAAGATGTTTTTTCAAACATTGTGTCGACAATTTGCCAGTTTTAAAACAAAAAAACAGAATGTGTAGCCTTGCTAGGCTAAACGACAAGGAAAAAAAGCTATCTCCATCTCTCTTGGTGTTCCTCAGCGAGGAATAACAACTCCTCTGTGAGAAACCTTTTCGCCCTGTGTTGGTTGGTGCTTGCAGGGGTACATCTAAATGAACAATACAGCTTTGTAAATAGTTGAAGATAACGTCTTTGTCTTTGAGTTTTATGTTGGGTTAAGTAATAATTACTTTGGATCCTTAATACCTACTTAAACATATATCAGTATTCATTTGAGATATAAAAAACACATTTTTGTACCCCTGCTAGCAATGATATTTTCATATATTTCATTTCAGAAGAACATTTTCACTTTCAAGTTATGCATTTGTTTTAGTATTTATTTAGGCGACGCAAGCTTGCAACGCAACAAATCACAAAACAAGGACACTACAGTTGGCCTGAAAAGTGTCCTTTGCAAATCCATAAATTGTCTGCAGTGATTCAGGAGACTGTAGTCAACAGATTAAAGTTAACTTGAGTTTAAATGAGGAGTAAAGTGAAAATGTTCCACCTCATACTTTTGGCGCTGATTGTGGTTGATGTTGTGGTTTGACCTTTTGCTGTTTTTGATGCTTCTGCAGCTTAACCTTTCCAAGTGCATTTCACTTATGTCCATATCTGCTTGGTTTATTTTTTTGGATTCATCTCACTTCTCCCCGTGTATATTCCCCTTTCTTCTTCATGCTTTTTTTCCCCAGTGTCTTTCTGCTGAGCTTGACTCCCACAAGCATGACGTTGAAAATTTGTCCAAAAAGCTGGAAATGCAGAGCCTAGATCTGGAACGCGTGTGTAAGGAGTGTGACTGTGTTAAGGCTGAGAAAGGCAAACTGGAAAAAGAGCTTTCAGATGTGCACAGCAAACTCTCGATCCTGGAGATCAGCCACCAGGAGGTCTTAGGCCAGAGAGAGGAGCTTCAAGTAGTCAAAGATAAGCTAACGGAGGAGCAGGAGAAACTAGTTGCCGGCAGTGAGCGCTTGGAAAAAGAAAAAACTGAGGTGAACAAGAAGCTGGAGGAGTTAAAAAACCTCCTCCAAGAAGCACAGACTGAAAACAAGAACCTAAAAAGCACCAACAGCGAGCACCAAACGCAAATTGAGGAGCTTCAGAAGCAAAACAGTGAAAAGAATGACTTGGTCCTCAAGAATCAGGAGCGCATCCAGCAATTTGAAGCGAAAGAGAAAAAACTGCTGGAAGACTATGAAAATGTGTGCAGGGAAAGAAATCAGCTCCAGGACGACCTGGGCGATAGCAGGTCGCGGCTCACCTGCGAGAAGGACAATCTCGTTTTAGAGAGAGATTTTGCTAGGAATGCCAAAAAAGTTCTCGACGCCAAAAATGCTGAGTTGCAGGAAAAACTGAAAACGCTGAACCTAGAAAAGGAAGATCTCACGCTGAGGAATTCTCAGCTGCAGGCCCTCACAGAAACACTGGCCGGCGAGAAGGTGGAGATGTCCCGCGAGCTCAGCGACGCTGCGGCCAACACGAAGAGCCTGGAGACGGCCAAGGAAGACCTGGAGAAGAAGCTTAGCGCTGCCAAGAAGGAGTGGGAGAGCTCGGTACGGACCTGCGAGGAGCTCAGAGCCTCAAAGATGAGCCTGGCGCAGATGCTGGAAGACTTCAAGACCAACAGTCAGGTGAGCGACTGCGAGAGGCTGCAGCTGCTGCAGGAGAAGGACGACCTGCTGGCCAACCAAAGACGAGTCTGCGGCGAGAAGGAGGCGCTCGTCCGAGAGACGGAGGAACTGAAGGAGGAGCTCCGGCTCTCGGCAGAACGACTGGCCGAGTCCGACCAGAGACTCGCGCTGGCCCTGTCGGCCAACCAGAAGGAGAAGGAGGCGTTAGGCCTCTGCGCTTCGGAGAACGAGGCGGCTCTTCACAAGGTGAAGAAGGAAAAACTGAGCCTTGAGTCGGCGGTGGAGCGGCAGAAGATGGAGTTTGAGCGTGTGTCTGGGGAGAAAGCGGAAGTGGAGGAGCTGCTCAGGAAAGCCATCGCAGAGACGAAAAAAGCGTCGGAAGAAGCTGTTCGGCAAAAAGCCGACGTCGAAGCGAAGGTGACGGAGCTGCAAGAGCAGCTGCGGGAAAGTAAATCACTCGCAGGGAGTCTTGAGAAGGAGAAGGCCGAGCTCCAGTGCAAGTACAGCGAGCTCAAAGTTCATTCCGAGAGGGAACATTCAGAATCGGTGCGCGAGATGGACGGCTTGAGGGACAACTGCTGCCGTCTGCAGTCCCTGCAGGCCGAGTCGGAGAAGGCGATGCAGGCGGCACGGCAGGAGAAGCAGGAGCTGCAGCAGCAGGTCCAGCAGCTGAAGGCCGAGGTCGAGTCCACGTCCCGGGACAAGGACCGGCTGGAGTCGGACAAGGGCGCCCTCTCTGGACAAGCGGAGGAGCTGCGGAAAACGTTGTCCGAAGTCACAAGCGAGAAGGGAGCGCTGGGCGGCGAGCTGGAGCGGCGGGAGCGGGAGGAGGCGCGGCTGGCGCAGGAGCTGGGGAGGCGGGCGAGCAGGCGAGACGCCTGGCCGAGGAGAAGGAGGGTCTGCTGGAGGGTCGGGGGGCGCTGGAGCAGGAGATGACGGCACTCCGGGCGCAGCTGGAGCAGTCGCAGGCCACGCAGAGGCAGTTAGAGGGCAGCGTGGAGGGCCTGCGGGCCGAGCGGGAGCGTTGGGAGGTGGAGGCGGAGTCACACTCCAGTCTGGAGGCGGAGTCGCGGTCCACCCTCGCCGCTCAGCACGAGGCCATGCGGGCGCAGAGCGAGCAGGACGCTCAGCAGATCAGGGAGCTCCAGTCACAACTCCAACACACGGTTTCTAAGCACCTCCAGGTATTCATCGACCCCCGCACCGCCCCCTGCTGGTAGCCGGTGTGTCACGCACTCCTAGATTGGCTGGGGCTATGTCATATGATCGCTGCATGCTAGCTGGTCCGTCTTCCCTTCCCTGCTGTTTTTTTCGTCTCATTTCCATCTTTGGTCCACTAACAGCTCCCAGCCGAGGCCTGTGGGCTCACAACCAGATCTAACATTCATCCAGGCAAAAAAAAAACTTTTTGGAGCTGGAAAGTGATCTATACCAGTGGTTCTCAACTGGTGGAGTCTCACACACACATTTTTTTTTCCTTATCGTGAAAAACGACCCAAATTTATTCCACAACAGCACTCAATTTTATTCCGCAAAAATAATAAAAACGCTAGCCGACTTTGTACCATATCTGGTAAGTAGAAAAATATTGAAATTATTGAATTGAATTGTGTGTCCAGCAAATAAATGCCCAACATTTGCTCTGTAAATATATGTATTTTAAAATCCCTTAAAAAATAAAAATAAAAGGGAAACTGCCGACGAACCCGTGACCCAGTCAGAACAGCTCCGTGACCCAAAAGTGGATCGCAACCCACCAGTTGAGAAACGCTGATCTATACCTTTTTCAGTCTCCTCGTGTTCAACATTTAATTTGACTGTTAATAAGTCAATAAAGTCAAACTCCAGCAAATCCATGGAGAAGATCCAACTCTTAGAGGTCCAGTGTGTCATATTTGGAGATTTTGAAGAAGAAACGGCAGCATCAAGTGGCATATTTTAGAGTGTAGCGTTCTTTCGCTCATCCTCTCCCAAGTTTGCCAGTGAACTACGGTGCCCTGCGCATACAAACACTGGATACCTCGTCCACCTTCTTCTTTGTTGGTTTATTTGAGGACGCCAGCATTCACCCTAAATATCAAACGCGCTGTCAGGCAACTGGATTGTCCACACCAGGCTTCCTTAGAAATATGGCAACTAACTGGCAGCAAAACCCTTATTGCTCTATGTATATTCTTATATATTTGTATAAGAACTGCTCTATTGGTATGGGTAGTTGACTTTTAAATAAGGCCAGATATTACACACTGGACCTTTAGACTCAATCACTGGATTCATAAATTTAGCAAAAATAATTGTTAGGGGAAGAAACTGCTCATTACAGAGTGATAGCGAGTGTTGGTGTCCGTTCTGGGTCCACAGGCTGTCAATAGTTTTAGAATTTCCACTAAATACTTTCCCTCTTGAACTCTACGAATCAACCAGAATATGATGAGTAATTGTACAAGATGAATTTCTGTCTCGCCACTTCAAGGGTGCAACATCTAAAATATGGCAGTTAATTTTACCCTCTCACTTAGAAGTTTCTATCATGTTGATGTCAACACAGGAAGTGGTTACAACTGGCGGACGTCACAGTCATCGGAGGCAATGGCATTTTAACACTGCCCCCTACAGTTGTGGAGGTTTCCCTCTTAATTTTAACAGTTTTATATGTTGCACCTTAATCCACATAGCTGAGCAGGTGCATTTTCGATATAGTAATATTTATGTAATCTGACAAATTGGTTATTTGAATGGCGGTGGTGTGATGACTCGAGCATCTTGAGTATTCTGGTTGATGGTCGGTTGAGGAGAACTGGTGTCGACACCAACCGACCTCTTTGTCTCATCTCGAAAACGACGTTTCTCAGTCTTTTCCCCCCCGTTGACAAACCGTTTAGGCCACCGAGGCTTCCGGCGAAACGGCCGAGGCGCTCAAACAGATGACAAAAGAGAAAAGCGCTCTCGTGCAAGAGAAGCTCGAGGCCCAGGCTTTGCTGGAGGAGCTCCGCAGCTCCAAGAAGGAGGTGGAGACCCAGGTAGGAGATAAAACCAGCGATGACGGGGATCCTCCCTTTCAAGGAGCATTTGAAGACGGTCTACGTACGCGTCTTTTGAGTTTGGTCACGGAGCTTGTCCCCTCTCCATCGTTTCTTAGCTTGAAAAAATGAGGAATGAAAATTCCAAGTTCAAGGAAGATCTGAGCGCATCCAAAGAGCTGCTGTGCACAGAAACGTCCAGGGCGAAGAGTCTGTGTCAGGAAATGTGAGTTTTCATTCAAATTTCTGGTTGCCTTGTTTTGTGAATATGATCCCTGTATGCTGGCAGTTTGCTATGATTTTTATTGAAATGTATTGAAGTTTTATTTGAACTACTGCCATTGCTGGGATTTTTCAGCGAGGCCCTGAAAGAAGCAGACTCTGCAAAGGCGCACACGTTGCAGCAGCTGAAGGAGGAGAACAAGACGCTGACACAGGAGGTCGACAACAGACACAAGGGCCAGAGTGAGCTGAGCAAGGTGAAGAACTCAGCCGTGTCACATATTTCACACAACGTTTACAATTTCTGTGTGTGTTGTTGGTGAGCTGCAAAACCATGGGTTTGAATCCTCTCTCTCTCTCTCTCTCTCTCCCTCGCTCTCTCCATCCCTCTCTCTCCCTCTCCTAGCTCAAAGATGAGCGCTTAAAACTCAAAAAGCAGCTGGAGGAGACCAAGAAGAGGTGAGTGAATGTGCACCAGCTGCAGATTCCTCAAATTTTAACCGTGTTTTCATGTTTGTCGGCTAAATGATGAACAATATGCAATGTCCTCTCTCACGAAAGCCTGCCAAACAATGCCTTAAGGTACCTTTTTCCAACACTGTGACGCCTATCATTGTCTGACAGTGCAAACTGCTTATTCAAACACTTCATTGTATCTCTTTTCACGTGGTTCTGTCATGATGTTTTGTTTTTGTTTAGTTTTTTTGCATTTTCCCATGTTCATTTCAAACAAGGACATGTCACATTCACACTTTTGTGGGAAACAAAAATATTATTGTTGCAGTTGAAATGTCATTCCAATGGTTAACATCTCTCATATGAATACATATCATCGTCGTTGACGGCACGTCCCACCTGTCTTAAAGTCTCATTTGACCGAGGAGCTCATCGCCACTGTTGTCAGTGTTCACAGTGTACCAGTGTCGTGAGTGTTCAGCCCTAAGACTGCCATGTTGTGTGTCTGCACAGTGAGAGCACCTTGAAAGAGCAGTTTTCCCAGGAGAAGAGCAGCCTCCTGCAGTCCATTCACAACAACAGTGCCTTAATCTCAGAGAAGGACCTGCTGGTGGAAAGCCTTAAGAGCGAGGTGGGAATCGTCTTCCGTCACCTCCCTGAAAGTTGGACGTCCACGTCTAAACCTGTTTGTTTGTCTCCACTCGTGCATACAGAATCTAAGGCCGTAAAAGTGATTTTAAAATCCCTTCCCATGTCGCCACAGCTCAATTCCTGTGAGAAATACCGGTGTCACAGTTTGTAATGACGGATGACTAGGATACTTCAAGCCCCTGCAGCACTTTCTCTGTTAAAACCCCCGAAAGTGGGTTTTAAAATGTGTATATTTCTAGAGAAAATGTTTATTTTGCAGGACACATAATTGAGTTTGATCATTTTAATACTTTTTATTTAACTAGACATGATAGAAAGTGGGCTTGCGTTTTTATTTTTGTCGAATGAATTTGGGTCTTGACTTCATGATAAGGAAAAAACATGTGAGTCCTGAGGCTCCATCGGTTGAGAACCACTGTTTTATTTTGACATTTCGTCGTCTTGACACATTGTAGTTCACTCCGCTGTCCACTTGATGGCGGCTGTGTCAAATTAATTAGAGACTAACAGCTAGTTGACATTAGAATCAGTGGCTCTTGAAAGTCATTTGTGCTGTGAACACTGCGTGTTGAACCAGGACAGACAGACTGTAACCATAGTAACAGCAGCTGCGTGACGTTAAACTCAGTGCTGCAGTGGAACAGCCGCAGTTTGGCTTCGGAAATAAAGTCAGAATGAATGCGAGAAGCAGCTCAATTAAAACCCCTACACCACTGATAATTATCATATCCTGCACATAGTATTTTATATCTTCTATCATATTGTTATTATTTTTTTGCTATTCACTGCTCCGCTGCACTTGAGTCAGCATTATCATTTGGTGTGGATTTTAGTACTATTATTTTCTACTACTATTTCTTAAAAAATTCAAATCGGCTCTCATACTAAAAGGACGAGCCAGTCACACCGCCTCCATTTAGGTATTGATCAGGAAATGGAGAAGAGGGAAAAAAAATGGAAAATTATATTTCATTTACTTTTAAGAAAAAAAGTAGAAAGTTGTCAGACAAAGGAAAAAAAATAAGAATACTTCTAAACAGAAATATTTCCCATGAGGCTTAGTGCCATTTATCCATGAACATATTTAAAAACTGAAAACTAAACTAAAACGAAATCTGTCAGACGCTGCTGTGCCAACGGAATCAACAGAGAGGAAAAACATCCAGGAGGATCTTTTCTTTTCTTACTCCGTAAACATTACATTTCATTTTATTTCTCTATTGATTTTTTTTTTTTTTTTTTAATTTGCTGCCGTAATTATGCACAGTGTGGGATAAATAAAGGCATTGCAACTCTAATTCTAATTCCGTCACGTCGCGTCTGATGGTGATGTGTCGTGCCCGTGCCCTGACAGCTGGCGGCGCTGCGCGCTGACAACGCTTCGGTCAAGACGCTGCGGGCAACGCTGGAGGCCTCGGAGCAGCACAACCGCGAGCTGAAGGAGCGAGCGGGGCGGCTGCAGAGGGAGCAGCAGGGCCGAGGGCCCGAGGGAGACGGTGGGCTTCATCTCGGGCCGCTGACGCGGCTTCAGGCTACACTCAACTTCACATATGATTATCAGCGTTCTTCTTTTATGACACACACAAGACTATTTTAGATGTAATCTTGGTAACTTGACGTGTTTGGATAGTAGCTTCCTTCTTCCTTAGAAGGTTGAAACACGACAAGGTACCAAGATAACATCTAAACTAGTCATGTCACAGGACTATTTAAGATGTTATCTAATTATTTAATTGCGTTTTTATAAAATATGGACAATGATTAGTATTTTTCTTTGATAACTGACACGTGACTCATGCATCTGTTATAAAAAGAAATACTAATAATCATATATATCATGTGTCCATGATGTATTTTTTTTTTTTTTTTTACTCTATAAATATTTTATTTAATTTCTTTAATTTAATTAATAACATTTTCCTTGTTTTGCACTATACTGTTGCTGTAATTTTGCAATTTTTTTCCAATGTGGGATTCATCAAGGCTTCTGTTCTCTTCCATCTTATAAAGACACAATGAACCTTTTTCAGTTATTAACTCAACTTTGTGTGTTCCGACCGCCCCCAGGTGGCGTTGTTTTGGAGCAGCAGCTGAGGGAGGACAAGGAGACTGCGGAGAGTCAGGTGCGTTTTCACGTCCTCCTCAGCCGTGTCGTCGGGACAGGATGTTTTTGTGGGTTTTTTTTGTTGTTTTTTGTTGTTTTTCATTCATTCGTCCAGTGTGAGAATGTTTCCCCACCGCCTCATCGGGAGCCTCGTGCTCCGGGAAATGTTTCCCTCAAATTCTCCTGGTCGGCGGCGGTCAGTCGGTGGGTGGGTGGGTGGGTGATGGGGCTTGCAGCTGTTTGGGAACAGACTGACTCAGTGCTGTGAAATGGCTGTGGCTGCTCTCAGACATTTCTAACCCAACAGTAGCAGTGAACTCAGCTCTTTTGCTCCTCTTACAGTATAATGTTTTACAGAGGTTCATTAGCTTAAATTCACATGTCTGTTCATTTTTAATGATGTCAAATTGACCTACATTCATACTGGTGACGTTGGCATCAGTGAAATCACTCCTCTGACCTCTGTTCGTTCCAAGATGTTATACTGTACCACAGTGTTTTTCAACCTTTTTTAAGCCACGGCACAAAAAATACCATGTCACACCACCAACCAACCAAAAATATTAAAAAAAAGACACTTTTTAGCCTAATAATGACAATATAGCCTATTCATTTATTTATTTATTTATTTATTTAATTACTTATTAATTCTAATTATTATTATTATCATTATATATAATTTATTTCTACTTGAGATGCACACAAAGCTGATATCCTGGGAGGGAAATTGGCTCACATTCTTTTTTTAGAGCACAGTCACCCCACAATGGAATGTAGTTTTCTAGACCAATTAAATGGAATTGGATATTTTTTAGAATAGAATAGAATAAATTTCTTTTTTTGTCCCACATTTGGGATTTTACATTAATACAGCAGCAAATACAGTGCAACGAGAAGATGGAAAAAAATATATGACATTTAAAGAAATAAAATAAATATACAAATTGTTTACATAACTGAATAAGTATTTTTTTTAAAGTAAATGTTTATCAATAAGCCTTTTATTGCACCTGTGGTGAAATGTGGTGGTTTAGAAATGTTTTCACTGAGACTTCCCCTCTCGTGGCACGCCTGATAATCTCGCGGTCCACCAGTGTGCCGTGGCCCAGTGGTTGAGAAACACTGCTGTGTTGAATCTGTGGATGTTGATTTTGAATGTACTGTCTGGCCAATGAGTTGGGTCCTAATTTTAATTCTCATTTTTCTTTCTTTCTCTTTCTTAAACCCCGACTCGTCCTCTTTGCCCTGTCTCTGATGTTGCCAATGCTACACCATCAGGCAGCGGTTTGTTCATGTTTTTCATCAGCTTCACTCCTGCATATTTGTCCGTCTCTGTTGCACCCGTGGCTGTCGGCTAGATCACGTAACCTTTTAAAAGATCTGTGTTTTTTCCCCACACTGATGCCTTAGAAATGAAAAGGATTAGTAGAACAGATTAGTCCGCAAGGCACTCAACATTATGGTGGTGATTTTACTGGTTCACTTCATTTAGAACTTGCTCGACAACTCACAGAGGTGAACCTTGTCATTGCCGGGTCATCAAATAGACTTTAACCGGAAGCAGATATAATCGCATCACATCGATAGACAAACGTTGTGTGAGTCATCGACTCCTTGACGTGCCAAACACTGATGCTCTGATGTTTCCGTCCCAGATTGAGTTCCTCAACTCGGTCATCGTCGACCTGCAGAGGAAGAACGTGGACCTCAAGGACAAGCTGGAGAAAATGGCGGCGGCCTCCCTCAACGGGAACAACCCGACCGAGCTGGACAACTATGACGGGTGGGTTTCCTCCCGCCGCTCAGGCTGGAGTCACACTCTCAGCTCCAGTGGCTCAAAATGACTCCTAAACAGAAAGAATTGTATATTGATGGATGCAGTGGCGGGCCGAGCATTTCACATCTAGGCCATCAGTGACGTCATATTTAGTCCACCCTAAATTAATACACCCCATAATATCCTCAATATGACACTACTGCTCGAGAATCCATACAGAATCATACGTGCACATTACGCCATCTTAACATATATGTGTATGTAAAGCATCATATATATATATATATATATATATATATATATATATATATATATATATATATAACATCTTATATATATATACATATATACATATATATATATATATACATGTATGTATATATATATATATATAAAGCATCATATATATATATATATATATATATATATACATACATATATATACATGTATGTGTATATATATATATGTATATATATATTGTACGTGACCTAGTTGAGCAACACTTAGTTTCTGTAGCATTTAAATCACAATTCAGAAATAAGTAATTAAGGCCACTGACACTCAATAGTTACAAAAAGGCGATTTTAAGAGATTCCTCAACAAAGTTCTAACAAGTCCACAAACGGTCCACGCTGTTGAGCTTCAACTCTTGTCTGCGCATGGTCGCCCATTTGTATGAGATACCAACGAGACGATAATGAAGCAAACTATACATCCATCCATTTTCAATCCCTGCTTAATCCTGAGCTCAGGGGCCACAGGGGCCACAGGGGTCTGCTGGAGCCTCTCCCAGCTGTCATAGTGCGAAGGCAGGGTGACACCCTGGACAAGTCGCCGGTTCATCACAGGACCACATAGAGAAACAACCATTCGCCCTCACGCACACTCCCGCGGTAAATTTAGCTGCTGCATCAATGCGACGCGTTATTGACTTTATAAATCGCAGATGAATCGGCAACCAAATCTTTATCCGGGTTGAGTTCAGTCGTAGAGGCTCTCAGGGCTCTTCCAATCACTTGACGCGTACGTGCGAAGTTCAGCGTAAAGCCGGCTAGCTGGCCTCGGCATCGCAGACTCCAGATCCGATTGGCCATTGCAACTAACTGAGGTCCGCTCACTCACAGCGGACAGGAGCCCGCTATGTTGATCCTGAAGACCTCAGGAAGATTTCAGTGGACCTGACAACGCAAGCTAGCTGAAATATGATTGGATCGAAACTCTACCGAAATATACAACAATGGAAACAGCGCAGCCAAGTGGATAAAATGACGCTAAGAAAACAGATTGAAATAATAACAATAATAATAATAATAGATTTTATTTCTAACACACTTTCCATTTGTGATCAAATCTCAAAGTGCACAGCACAATAGAAAAAAAAAAAATAGTAAAAATCACAGGATGATAAAAAATGAAAGAAAGCAGTCAAATGATAAAATCCGCCAGGCAACACTTTACGAAAAAGAAATGTTTTGAGTCCTTTTTTAAGAGCAGAGAACGACTTTTGAGGGGACCGTTCAGCCAGCAGAGAAGACTGAATTTGTTTTTTTCCTCCCCAGCCACGAGAAGGAGCCGGCCAAGAAGAAGCCCCCCCCTCGGCTCTTCTGCGACATCTGCGACTGCTTCGACCTCCACGACACCGAGGACTGCCCCACGCAGGCGCAGACCCCCGACTCCCCCCCGCACACCGCCTACCACGGCAGCAAGGCCGAGGAGCGGCCCTACTGCGACATCTGCGAGGTCTTCGGCCACTGGACCGACGGCTGCAACGACGACCAGACCTTCTGAGGAGGCCCCGACCCCCGATTCCCCCCTCACCCCCACTTTTCTTTGCTCACACAATCAACGTAACATATTTGCACATGGCGTGGAGTTAAAGCGCGGTGCTTCTCGGGACTCTGCGTTCGTATGTAACGTGTTTTTTTGTTTTTTTTTACGTGCTTCTCGTTGCCATCGGTCCTTAAAGCGCTCGTACCAGAAGAAACAATCTCTTGTTCCAAAATGAAAAAGTAATGTTATCCGGGCAGGGGGGGGAAATAATATAAATCATTTTTTTTGACTTTGTTTTGTAAATTGCCTTTGCGGGGAAAGAAACAAACTTTAAACTATCCTGGTTTTGTTTGTGTGAGAATATTACTGTAAATGTGCGTGTTTGTGTGTGTGTGTGTGTGTGCGTGCGTGTGTCGCTGCGACAGTTGAGAGCAGTCATCCTCATTTAATCATTTAATTTATCAGCATCCTGACAGTTTGCACAGCCTGTTGGGGGTGACGGCGGCAGCGGTGCCGCATCATCAGAGGAGCTACTTGATCTGTAAATCAGTGAGTTGAAAAGAAAAGAAATGTCACGTTTACAAAAGAAGAAGTGAAGTTTGGGAACTAGAGTTTATTTTTATATGCTTGGGAAAATACTCTGGACTCTAAGTGTGTGTGTGTGTGTGTGTGTGTGTGTGTGTGTGTCACTCACTCCTGTTGCGCTCACTCAGCTGCTTGGTGTTCAAGAGAGGAGCACTTCACTCTCACTGTTACCTTCCAATTAAAGGGCCTTTCCAAAAAAAAAAAAAAAAAAAAAATTTCTATGAGGTAATGAGAGACTTTGGCATTTCTTTACAAACGTTTTGAATATCTGCATTAAAATAAATGAAATTTACGTCTCGGGGGCCTGTTGGTCTGTTTTTGATCTTCTTTGATGTTGCAAGACAGTGTTGTTGCGTTGTTTCACTCGACCGGAAACAATAAGACACTATAAGACAATTACGCCCTTAAAACACCCTGGTTGGTGTTACGTAAATATTGTGAAGTTTAGCGATTTTTTTTTTTTACTATTATAATTATTGATGATGATGATGATAATAATAATTCGGGATGCACTGATACCGGGGTTGAGTACTCCACTCGTACTCGCAAAATACGTGCCAATACCAGTTGTACATGTATGCACTTGATAATTTGGTTCAATGTGTGTTTGTACTGCAGTGAAACTCGTTCTAGAAAAACATGCTGAGGAATGTTATTCAAATAACACAGACCTGGGCAAAGTACGGCCCGCGGGCCACATCCGGCCCGCTCCGTGTCCCTGTCCGGCCCGCGTGAAGCCAGTCATAAATTCCACCCCCCCCCTCGCCCCCCCCCTCCACCCTCCAACGTAACTTTTTCCTGACACGTTAGTGTAGCGTGATAGCGATCGCGAGCTCCGCCCCCCAACGCTCCCCCGGTCAACGAAATAATTCCAGGACGTGAGCAAGATTTCCAACCTGTAAAAAAAAAAAAAAAAAGTGGTATCAATGCATCCCTGATAATAATAATAACTAATAAACTGCTTCATTTGTAAAGCACCCTGATGACCACGTGGTCCAGGTGCGTTCCAGCTGTCACGTACGGCGGTCTGTCGCAGCATCATGTTTGCACATGAATCATCGCGCACTTCAAAGACCTTGAACACCACACGAAACGGTTTCACTGAAAGTGTACAAAGCGACGTCACCACTTTCCTCAACTTGGTAAGAGATAGCATGACTTGAGTTGGAACTGTGACAGTGCCTTCCTCACTCCGTTTCCTGTGCGTGGAAGAATGATGCCGAAGTTGAAGCACATAGAATTTGCTGTGTTGCAACAGGAAGAGGAAACGTACTGATGGTGGGTTACTCACTGGCTGATAAGCATTTGGGGCCGACGTTACCGACATCTGCAACCAAGGGGTTTTATTTGGCCACCACTTTGACTCTCTCACTCAAGGGTGGGCAAACTACAGCCGAGGCGCCATGTGCAGCCCATTGAGCTTTTTGGTCTGGCCCGCCAAGTCGAGGGCCGGATTAAAAAGGGTCATGGGTTCAATTCCTAGCCTAGTCTAGGGTCTTTCTGTGTGGAGTTCGCATGTCCTCCCTGCGTCTGCAGGGTTATCTACAGGGTCTCCAGCTTCCTCCCACAGTCTAGGGGTCCAGGGGTGGACAAGCTTTTTGACTGGTGGGCACAAAATGGGCTCTAAAATTTGACAGAGGTTGCCGGAGCAGAGATGCCATCCAGAGCAGATGGATGGAGAGTTTTGGCGACCCACCTCGTAGGGGGAAAAATGTATATCATGGGATATGTAGAAAACATGTTTTAATGTCTATTTAAAATGAATTAAAGTGGTACAAGAAAATCTGTGCCTTTGAAGCCCCACGGTATTTAGCTCTTTATTGACATGACTCTTAAAACACTGAAAAAATGGATTAAATACAGCTACTTTTATGACTCGGGGCTGTAGTTTGCCCTCCCTGATCTAAACACATGATTGTGAGGCAAACTGGGAACGCTAAATTGTCCATACGTGTGTGTGTGTGTGCGGGCTCAAGATTTCATTCGGAGTGGAATTAAGTACACAATGAAATACCAAGCCATTAGGCAACTATTTGTGTATTGTTACCCACTAAAGTATGAATCAATTCATCTAAATAACAATTTATTTTGGTGCGCGAATATTTAACTATTCCACAGATTCATGGAAGTTGCCCCAGAGTGGAAACTGAGATCAGAGATGAAACAGACACTCATAGCGGGAGATGTCTGAACACGATAAGGCCACACTGTCGTCATTAACTGTGCCGTGTCACCAAAAACCCTTTACCACTCAAATTAAAAAAAAAAAAAAACTGATGTAATTCCATATAAGTACAGGTGTCGCCCTAAGATGTTTCACACTTGCTTCCAGCAAGCTGAAGCTTCACATTGCACCATGGCCATTGGCAAAGGTGAGTGACAGGCGGCTAAGTGAATTCTCATGGTTCAAAGGTCATTCACAGTCCATCTTTGCCAAGACCTGTTTTTGGTCCAATTAGGACTCGTGACTTCCTGTCTGGTGATGACGCTGCTGTCGGTGGCGCCGTGCCGACCTGCCGACCCAGTCATTGTCTTTCGAGAGAAGCTGAGTTCGGCGATGCTGATCCTCTGTGATCTGGCCTCCGCTGAAAAACACTTTGTGAGTAAAATAAAACCCAACAAAATGCCTTCACACTGGTCATTACGTCGCTGGTGTTTCTGTTTTTTCTGTATATTTGATCTGATTTGGACGTCACAGACGCAAGTAACACTGTGGCAGCGGACACAACAGCTTTGCTTTAGCATTTTTTAGCGTCGCGTGCTAATGTTCGACTCCAGTCCATGGGCGGCTCCTCTAACAACACAGATTAAACAGCAACTTTGTATGTGTAAATACGTTGTAAGTCAGTCAACGTTTCGTTCTTTGTTTTCAAATTAAGTCATTGTTTATTTTTTTTAAAGTTGTGACGCTCCCAGAGGATGGTAGATGAACTGCACTGCGAGCTGTCCGACGATGCAATGATCATTTTCTGTCTCTCTCTCTCCCTCTCGCTCCCTTTCTCTCTGCAGAGAGACTCTATGTTTCCGTTTGGAGGACCTCTGATGGACATCTCTGAGTCATTGCCTGAGGGGATAAAGTGGCCGGTGACCAACAGCAGCAGCAGTAACCGCGGCCAGGACGTGCAGCGGTCGGTGTGCGCCATCAAGGACTACCTCGGCAACCACATGCCGCAGATCATCGGCACCTTCGAGAACGACCCGCGCGACAACCTCACGGCGAAAATCAGGGCCTTCACAAGCGTCTTCAAGGCGGCGGCCGTGTCTGCTCACCTGAGTACCGACCCGCCGTACTGCGAGCGGAGAAACGTGACGCAATACGATTTCCAAAAGAAAAGGGCCGGTTTGGAAATACTGCACTATTCCCGCCGGTGGGTGGAGGAGTTCACCAACTCCACCTGCGTCTTTGGCCCACATGTATGAATGAAGCCCGCCGCTATTTAGTTTATTTCATGCTTTTATTTATTTATCTTTTCAACAGAATACATATTTATGTCTTTTTTATATGTATTTAAGGAGGAGGAGGAGGGGGAGGAGCTACGAGGTGGCGCAGTGGTGAGCGCTGTGGCCTCTCGCAGCAAGAAGGTTTGCACATTTTTAGGTACTGAGCAATTCAAATGTACAAAAAATAAAAAACAAGTTTTTTTTTTACATCGATACATTGTTGTAATCAGTTGTTTTCATTGCAAGATTGTGAGAAGTTGCTATGAGCACTGTGGTCTCACAGCAACAAGGTTGTGGGTTCAATTCCTAGACTTTCTGTGTCAAGTTTGCAGGTGTGGGCTCTTCAGCTTCCTCCCACAGTTCAAAAACATACACGTGAGTGTGATTGGTTGTGATTGGGCTGCCAATGACAGCTGGGAGAAGTTCCAGCAGAACCCAAGCACCCCCATGACCCTGAGTGCAGTGCAAGTGTACAAAATGGATGGACGGGAAAAGAGAAAATATGACTGGAAAAACAAATCATTCAGCTTTTCTTCTTTAGCTTGAACTAAAAAAAAACTTTGTATTATTATTATTATCATTATTATTATTATTATTATTATTATTATTATTATTATTTAATCTGCTGCAAAACTGTGAGAATAATTATTATTCACTGACACAGACATTTGTGGAAAAAATGCTTTTTACAGATGCAGCATGGAAAATATCTAATTCTTTACAGCACGAGAAATACAATGCTGTATATGTATATAAAATATATATACGTATATACATATGTACACACACGTGTATATATATATATATATATATATATATACATATATATATGGATATGTGGAAAATCCCCTCCTCCTTGCACCTTCGCACTTCCCCTTCCTCTACCTGCATCCATGACGACCAAGGAGGGCGGAGCTCAAGTCTATATAGGAAGCCAGCCTGAACACCTGGCTCTCCTCTACCTGCAGCTCCCACAATGTTGGCTTTATTAACAACTTCGATGTCTTTTGGGAGAGGAGACATCTTTACGGTCCAGGCGGCATCCATGGCTTACGGTTTATACAACGCGCACGCGTCACCGCACACAAACCTACACAGACTGACCCGCCCGCTACTGACTGATGTCCTCCAGGTCCCAGTCCCTATGTTTTTAGTTCCACCTCTGATTTTAATACACACAATATTGGACTTGGACCTTGTTTGCACCAACAACTCACTTATCCCCGTCATAATCACGCAACATCATCCCGAAACATCTCATAATGTTCACTCTGTCAACCTTAGTAACCTTACACCTATCTCAAAGCATCTACAATCCACCAGCACGATCAATGGGCCACCCGTCACCATCAACATGGCACTTTCAAACGTTCGCTCAATTTTAAACAAATCTTTTAGAATGAATGACTTGATTTTAGACAGTAATTTAGATTTCCTTCTTTTAACAGAGACGTGGCTTGGCACGAATGCACCAGTTGTTCTCACCGAGGCTTGCCCACCGGATTTTAACTTTTTATTTTCTACTAGAGGTGGTAAAAGGGGAGGTGGAACTGCTTCAGTCTCTAAAAACACGCTAAGCTCAAAGGACGTTTTTTTTTTTTAATAGTTATCTATCATTTGAGTTTCATTCCTTTGTTTTTGAGCAGTCCAACTATCCAGACCACCCCAGCATTCCCCTTCTTTTATCAATGAGTTTTCATTCATTGATAAAAGAATGACCTATAACAGAATTTTAACAACTGGTGATTTTAATCTGCACATTGATAACATCTCCGACCCATTGTCGAGAGAATTTTAAACATTTTAAACTGCATGGATTTTACCCAGCATGTCACACAGCCAACTCACAACAGAGGACACACCATGGACCTGGTCATAACTTATGGCCTGTTCACTAGTGTGTCCTCTGTTGTCGACCTGGCTGTGTCTGACCACTATTGCGCGTATTTTAACTTCACCAGTTTTAATGATCAGGAAGCCCCGGTGAGAACGGTGAGGAAACGCTACATTACTTCCGAGGTGGTTGGAAATTTTATTGAAATTTAAAAGAGCACTCCTGCTGAAATTTCACCTGCACCTGGAGATCTGTTAATGAAATCATAGAATTAAAAAGAAAATGCAGGAGTGCAGAGAGAAGGTGGAGAAAAAGTGAACTAACGTCAAACAGGCAAGAATTTCCCATTTCTCAAAACTCATCACAAATAATAATAAAAACCCCAGATTTCTTTTCTCCACCTTCAACCTTTTAACCAATACAAATTTTAATAAGGCCGCAGAGACACCAACAGATGCCCTCTGTGAGGACAGACCACTTCGTAAGTAAAATTGATGTCATTAGGTCCAGTTTTTTAACTAATCAAAATCAAAATTTTGATTTTATATATATATATGTATTTATATATATATATAAAATCAAAATTTTGATTTTATATATATATATATATTTATATATATATATATATATATGTGTATGTATATATATGTATGTATATATATATGTGTGTATATATATATATATATATATATATATATATATATATATATATATATAGTTGCAGAGAAAATTATGCAAATCCTTTATAATCACTGCATGATTTGATCATAAAATGTGATCTGATCTTCATCAATAGACAATAGACACAGTCTGCTTGAACTATAATGCCGCATAAAAAATGAAATGTCATCATATCATGTTTTTTAAATTAACATTTATGTAAACATACAAAGTTCAGGATGGAATCAAATGATACTTGAAGTTTACTCCAATATTTCAAAAATATTTAGAGTCCCTCCTGAAGAATAGAAAATATTTTCCCCATTACTTGAACACTTTTTCACTTTTAAAAAAAAAAACAAGGAAAATAAATGAAACAGGGCAAGAAAACAGGATAGTTGGTCACCATCTGAAAATAGGAAATTCCTCCAGGTCTTCAGCTGGGACTCTTCTTCACCTCATCCTTCCTCATTCTTTCTATCAATGGACAACCTGTTGAACTGTGGACTCCTGAATGAACATCAAGGCCTTTGAGAGATACTTTTGGAACTCTTTCCAGCTCCATGCAGGTCAATCAACAGTTCCTCATCGTGGGTCTTCTGAGGGTGAAGGATGGGACACATCAAGCACTGCTTCTTCCGAATATAGCAAAATTGTTCTGTGAGAGTTTTTCTTTTTTTGGTGTGTGTGTGTGTGGGTGGTGGTGGTGGTGGTGGGGGCGGTGGGTGTTTAGCCCACACCTCCAATCTTAAATCCACCTTTTCCATCCTGCACTGTGAATGTTCACAACATAAATGTCAAATAGAAAAATATACTAACATATCATTTTTTGTGCCCCATAACTTGAAGGAGACTCCAAAGTGCTCAGAAGGTCAGAACGTCACATTTTGTGACCAAATCCCGCTGAGATCCTGGTCTTTTCCAAAGGGCTCACACACTTTTATTTCTTGCAACTGGCAGGAAGAAGCAAGTCCGGCAGATCATGATCTGCAGTGACATGACTGCACGTCCCCAGCTCGCCTTGCCCCGACACACACGTCAAGCTTGAAATCCAAACTGACGTGACGAATCCTTTGTAATCCTAATCTGAGAGGAAACTACCACAGACTCCAGGGTGGAGTTGTCACATCAGTCAAAAGAAGAGAAAACAAAAAACAAGGATATTTCTATCCACAATCAGGGCAAACTATAGCTGCATTGTGAAGTGCATTTTTGATTTCTTATAGTAGTCGGATGATTTTTTTTTTTTGATAGCTGTCATAAAGACAAGAAGGAGGAAAAGGTTTGTGTTTGATTTGTGTACATGCAAAGGCAAAACTGCAGCGCACAACTCGCCACTTTGGACAAACCAAAGGCAGGTTGCATTTTATTTTTTTTGGATCTCGTAGAAAAAGTAAAATCTCGCATTCAGAAGGTAAGAAAACAGCACATTGAAAAGCTGCACATTTGTAAAATCTGAATAATCTGTAGATGTCCAACAAATTGGAGTAAACATCTTTAGTCTGACAAGAAAAAGCCAGAGACAAAAAAAAAAAAAAACAACGTCCGCCTGAGGAGTGCTGCGACACAAGAGACAACAAACAAACAAACAAACAAACAATCATGACCTTAAAGCTGATAAAACACAACACTCTGCAAACTTTCAATCTCAAGCAGTTATTAAGAGTCCAATAAAGTTTCCGGAAGCACAAAGAACCCCAAGTGTGAGCAACACAGGTAAACAGTCTGTTATGGCTTTAAAAAAAAAAAAAAAAATCTGAGTCTGTGTGCAGGATGAGCAGTGGCATTTTTCCAACCTGCTGGTGTCACCAGTACCCCGACAGGCCAGCAGGGGGGCGGAACACTAAGACGAGAGGACTGAGCCCTGAGAGACGCTGAACTGAAAACGAGGTTGTGCGTTTCTTTCACCACCTTCCTTTCCTTCTTCTCCCCAGCTGCTTGTTGTGTTTGTTTGCGCTCGACCGCTGACGGATGCGGACCCGTTAGAAGAGGCGGTTTGTGCAACAGAGCGGCGGGACGCAAGAAAGAGGAAGCAAGTGGACGAGTGGGGGGTGTAGGGACGGTCAGAGCACCTGAGTCAGGAGGCGCAAGGAGAGGCTGAGAGTCTCCCTTCAACCATCTCACCGTCTTCTTCGGCTGCTGATCCCCACGTTCCTCCCGGAGAGCTCTGCCGGAAGTTTTTGGCTTTTCAGAAACCGGAGCGGAAAACCAACCAACGAGAACAAAAACAAAAAACAAACAAAAAACAAAGAAATCTTGAAAAAGCAACAAGGCCACGAGACTGCACCCAGCCCGTTCAGTTTGTACACCTGCAAGCTCTTAAATATCGCCGCTCAGTAAGAATGATTTCCCTTTTTGTCCATGCGTCGTCTCCGGGTTTTAAACATCCAGCATGAAGGGAGAGAAGGTCTTCGTCCGTCTTGACCAGGCCGCATCTCAACACCTCCAATAAAAAAAAAAAAATAGCGATTTGTCCTTTTCTTGTTGAGGTTGAGTTGTCCCACTAGCAGTAAGTTTCAGTAAGTAAGTAAGTTTCCCACAAGGCCCAGGGCGGGTGGTGGGGGATGGGTGGTGGCGGCTACGAGGGGGCGGAGCTACTCGCTAGCCTCTGTGACGGCTCGGATGGCTTCTTCGGGCAGCAGCGAGGGGTCGCTGAGGATGGAGGTGGCTGTGCTCAGCTGGCGGAGGGTGCTGAGCACCACTGGAAGACGAGGAGGACGGAGGGTTCCAGAGTCAGACACACAGTTCAGGAGAAAAAAATATAGATGTACAGTATATGTATGGATGTACGTGTATGTGTGAGTATTTATACAGGTACATCCCACAAAATTAGAATTTCGTGAAAAAAGTTCAATATTTCTTGTCAGTCGTCTCAGAAAGTGAAACTGTATATATATATATATATATATATATATATATATATATATATATATATATATATATATATATATATATATATATATATATATATATATATATATATATATATATATATATATATATATATATATATATATATATATATATATATATATACATATATATATATATATACATATATATATATACATATATATATATATATATATATATACATACATATATATACATATATATATATATACATATATATATATACATACATATATATATATATATACATATATATATATACATATATATATATATACATACATATATATATATATACATATATATATATATATATATATATATATATATATATATATATATATATATATATATACATATATATATATATATATATATATATATATATATATATATATATATATATATATATATATATATATATATATATATATATATATACATATATATATATACATATATATATATACATATATATACACATAAAGGTGTTGTATTTCTGCAATTCAACTTAAAAGGTGAATTTGACATATTATATAAACAAATAAAATGCAGATCAATATATTTCAAGTTTGTATTTCTTTGGATTTTGCTGATCAGGTCTTGCAGCTTAAAAAACCCCCTCAAATTTTATAATAATTTTCTGAGTTTGTGGGTTTGTGGTTTTAATAAGCTGAAAATATTAATCAGCAAAGTTACAACAAGGAACTGCTTGAGATGTCAATTTGCATGTAATGGCTCAATAAAATTTGTTGCTTTCATCTTTTGTGTTAAATTGCCAAAATAAAACAACTTTTACTTGACATTCAAATTTTTCGGGTAGTACCAGTATATACATATACACACAACACACACACACACAGTATAGTGAGTGTGTGTGTGAGCATGTGTGTGTGTCAGGCCCGGGGTGACTCACTGGGTCTCAGCTCTCGCAGGGAGCAGCAGCGGCTGAGCCACTGCAGGGTGGTTTGGCTCAGCTCCTCCCTGCTGGAGGTCGACACCATCTGGTTGAAGGAGTCAAACAGCGGCTTGATGATAATGCTGAACTGGACGGCCGGTGGTCAAGGAAGCACGTCGGAGTCACCGCACTTGCAGCGGCACGCGCTCACACACTTAGACCCCCCCGCCCCCTCCACCACCTCCAACCACACACAACTCTTTACTTACTAATTTCTCTATTCTTAACCACTTTATATTTCAGAAAGGTGCAAAAAAGCACATTTGCATGTCGGCGGCATTATGTAGACAACTGTGAATAATGCAACTTCATGAAACTAAAAAAGGTCGACAAAGCAATCAGCAGGCTGAAACACGGCGGGGTAGTGGGCAGAGGCCCAAGGTCGCTACAGGTGGTGTTATGATGTGGTGCTGAGGAAGCTGGCAGAGTCCTGCAGATGGGAGACTGGCCATCCTGTTTGCAAGGGCTGGGCAGAACAGCAACCCCACACGCCAGAGAGAAGATGCGAGACGTCTTTCAATCGGCAGCGAATGGACCTTGAGGGTCGACCTGAGGATACGGCTACCCTTCCCCAGGGAGATTGTCGAGACTCCCGAGTGAGCTGGTCATGTGGTCGGAGCCACGCAAGACCGTCCTACTGGTGGAGCTCACAGTCCAATGGGAGGAGGTGGCATTGAGGACGCCGACGAACGGTAGAGAGTGCAGGGAGGCTGGCCACTACACGCCCAGTCGAAGTGGGACGTCGGGGCTTTGGAGGCTCGTCAACCGCTCGCCTGCTCGGCGACATGAGGTGTACGGGAGCGGCGTGTCGGAAAGCCACCAAAGAGCTGGCAGAGGAGGCAGAGGAAGGGCAGCTCCTGGCAGTGGCGAAGAAGAAAGCACAGGAGTTGAGGGCCAAGTAACACCCAGAGCGTAGGTGTCAAACTCTGGCCCGTGGGCCAAATTTGGCCCGCAGTGTAATAATATTTGGCCAGCGAGGCAATGCAAAATCACTGTTAGAGCGGCCCCCCCCACTATTACACAGGACATGTCCCGCTAATACTACAAATCCCAGAATGCTACACTAGTATTTTGGCACGTCAATCAAGACAATTTGTTCACTGAAGGATATTGTTGATGATTTGGTTTATTGTTATTTTATTTTTAAATGTGTTATTAGCCCGTTCAAAAAAGTTACTGTTGAAATTTAAATCAGAAGGACTACGATTTTTATTAGCATTTTATTTATTCTGAAGATTTTTTTTTTATTTGAAATTTGATTTTAAATGTTTGCAATATGAAATGATTTATTGTACAGTATGAAGCTTTGCTTGTTCCATGTTCACTGTTGAAGCAAAACTTGTTTGAGTCCATATAGAAGGGTTCACTGTTTTATCTGGAGGAAGATTTTTTTTCAATAAATATCAATGTTGGCCTGTGACTTTGTCCAAGTTTTACATTTTGGCCCCACTGTGTATTTGAGGCCCACAGCGGTGTTCAGAGGGACAACACCAGCACAAAGGCACCGGTGGAGCTGCGTCAGGCAGCAATGTCCAGCAGGTGGACCATCAGCCTGGATCTTCACAAGTAAATATCTGGTTTATCCTTTCTTACGCTACAAATACTTTTTCTCTTATTTTAATTTCTTTATTTCTTTTTAATTCATATAATTTTCCTTCTCTTTGCACTATCTTGTTGCTGCAATTATGCAAATTTCCCCAAAGTGGGATTAATAAAAGCACTCTGTTCTATTTGTTATTTTCATATATTTGTTTCTACCTCTTTTTTCTTTATTATCAATTGTGTTAATTACGTGATGCTGCTCCTCAAATGTTTGCTTTTGTTTATGCCAAACTATTGTGTTTTGCTGCCAGTTGCTCTGCCTGACCATCACCTTGGTCCAGCTTGGTGCTACTCTCCCTTTCACTTGCTGTCCCTCCCTCAGTCGACTCTCAGCCAGGATGATGTTCATAATCTATATGAAGGATACGATCCAGAACTTCCAGTTCTGCAGCGTCCGGCTCCTCACGTACTCGCTGAACTCCTGGTTGTGATCGAAGCGCTGCGGCCTGATGGGAACTCCGGTGGCGGGCAGCAGCTCCTGACACGAGCTGAGACACAGCGTCGCGGTCAAGACAGAGACAAAAAAAAAAAAAAAAACACACATCGCTACAGCCATTGCTGAAGGTCTTTGGGTGGGTCGAATGACTCCAGCGACCACCTGATGGACGTGTTGAGCTCTTCAATCTCCTCCCGCAGCCGCTTCACCTCCTCCTGCACCTGCTGCCGCTCCGTCTGCAGCTTCCCGATGTGCTCCACCGTCTTCTGCAGCGTCACCGCGTTGCTGGTCTGTAGAGAGAGGGGGAGAGAGAGAGAGACAGAGGAGAAGAGCAGTGGTGTGAATCCAGCAGAAAGACACAGCAGGTCACGGAGGTCACGGAGGTCAGCGGCCGGGAGGTGTCTCTCACGTTGGACTGTGACTTGAGGGCAGGAACCAGGCCGCCGAGAGTCTTGAAGCCGAACTTGATGTGCGTTCGTCTCTTCTGCTCAGCCGAGATGTGGGTCGTCCTGCGGCCCTGCGGAGACGCAGTCACGCAGTCACACAGTCAGAGAGGGAAAACGCGGCCCCGTGCCGCTGACGCTTCTGGTCAACATTCTTCTCCCGCAAACCAACCTGGTTCTGTTCGTTCTTGACCAGCGTCGTCACGCCGCCGACCAGCGACTGTGGGCTCGGGACCTGATCCAACCCACACGGAGACCCCTGTCCTGAACCAGGCTGACTGGGACCTGGCGGAGGAGAAGGACGAGGAGGAGGAAAGGGGAGGAAGGAAGAAGAAGAAGGTGAAGAGGAAGAAGAAACGTCCACAGATGTATTGTAAGAGCTGGATACACGACTGGCAATATGGCGGCGGAGCCATTTTTCCCCTAGTGGCCACGAGAGACTAAGTCATTTTCCCCATTAGATCGCAATCACAAAAAGAAACGCCTTAGAAACGGCTGGCAGGACGACCTTTGGCCTGAGATGCGGTTCATCATAAATCTTTCTATTGTAGAAAGAAGGCCAGAAAATCCCCAGAAAAGAGTTTGATATTCCCAACGTGACGTCACGGCTCTTTCTGATTGGCTGATGCGTTCTGGTGCATCATGGGAGAAACACAGGCACGATGGGAAACGCTACGTGCTCTTTTGGAGCCGCATCATAAAAACTTTCTTTCAACTCCACTGAAATGAACCGGGAGCCATGTTGGATCCCGTGGGCGCGGCCACGTGGAAATCTCTGGGATGTCCGTGGTGGAGCAGAGTGAGACCTCACCATCGCCGGCCGAGGCCTTCTGGTGCTTGCGGCTGGAAGGGTAGGACTTCTCTTTGGGGACGATGGGCTTGGGGCTCTTCTGCGAGTGAGAGACGACGTGAAATCCAGACGGCTGGGTGAAAAAAAGAAAAAGATGCGTATGTTCAACACACTGACACTGCAGCACTAACAAGAACAACAACAATATAAAACGTACCCCTGCCAGATTAGGGGCGAGGACCACTCCCGTGGTGGGAACCACGTCAGCTTTCAGAGTTGCCGGTGTGACGATGACGGCGTTGGTGGGAGCAGCGAAAGGTGCTGAAAGAGGAAGAAACGACGGCGGTGAGACAGAAAAACATCCAAGCATCCTGCGGCGGGGGAAACCAGCTGTGTGTGCACTACTAGTACTGGCTACTCTGACAAAGCCAACTTGCCTTTTTGTGGCTCTGGCTTTACGTGACGTCAGGCCACAGGAAGCTGCTGCCCTACTCTGTAACACTGCAGTTGGTTTGTTTCTTTTCCCTCTACAATCACACGAGTGTAACATCTAATTAGGGACATTTCTGGACGCCTCTTGGCTGCCCCGGCGCTTTCTGCAGATGAACCTCAGCATTTGTACTAAATTTCTGATGACTGAAGACTGATGACCTTGAACGACCTTCCCACAACACGGTTGCTCTATACTAGAGATGATGTGTTGCTGGTAAGGTTGCACATCTCTCCTACGGAAACGATTCAATATGCATCTGGATAAACAGGTTATGATTCCATTCAAAAACTATATCCTTATTAGAGACGGATTCACTCCAAATTGATTTGATGCTATGATAAATATTTGTTGTAGATATTTTATAAAACAAACTTTAATGTACTAATGTACTATAAAAGTAAAATATTGTCTTTTCAAATATGACCAAATTCTTATCAAAAAAGACCAAATATCCCAAAGCATTGTGCCTTTATGGCACTTGCACAAACACACATACAAAACAGAACAACATGTATTTATTTTTAAACATTGACCGAAAACAGGAAAGAAAAGTGCAACATCTTAGCCTGAGCAATGAGAACAGGGCTTCAGAGGATTGTTGTAAGGGTGGAAGTGACTGAAGCTGTGTGAGCCAAATGCAGTGATTTATTTTAGCGTGACAATGAATAAACCTTTATATTTAAATCTCGCACTGTAAGGAAGGGCGTGCGGGGCTGCGCGTCCATTTGCTTCCTGGACGCGCAGTGTTGAGGGTCTCCTCACTGAGAGTCTACTGACTGCTGAGTGCTGAGGGTCTCCTCACTGAGAGTCTCCTGACTGCTGAGTGCTGAGGGTCTCCTCACTGAGAGTCTACTGACTGCAGCTGCTTGCGACTGCCACGCACGGCTCGAGCCTGTGACCGCCTGTGACTACTTTGGGGCGGGGGAGGGGCTCGTGGCAGCACCCGCTGCTCGCTGACAACATGAACTCCTGAGAAACAATACGTGCTTTCATGCCAGTCTCCAAAATACCAGAAGTCTCCAATAAAACCAAGAAAAGTCGCTAGATTTGTCGCTAGTCGCTTTTGACAAAGAAAAGTCGCCATGGGGAGTTGCAAAGTCGCCAGATTTAGCGAGGCAGCTGCAGCGTTTTGCGAGCAGCTTCAGGTGACGGTCTAGTGTTGTTTGAGAGACGCTGATGTGTGTGTGATGCCGCCAACCAATTGAAAGTCTCGCAATACACCATCCATGACTCTATAACTGATTCATCTAGGAATTCATTGATAATTCGAATCGATTTATGAGGCTGCTACCGATGCAACCGTATTACTGACTTCCTGAACCGGATATCTCGTAGCATCGGTTTACTGTTTACAACACTAGTTGCTGGTGGAGATAAGATTAATATTTAAAATTTTTATTCATTATTATTATTACTCTTTTTACCCTCCCTTTTTCCAGATTGCAACAAGTTTTTTTATTGTGGTTTTGAGTGTATTGTTGTTTGATCAATATTCTAAAAATGATGAAGTGACGGCAGAGCTTTAGGGGCCCAGCGTGTAGAATTCGGCCTGATTCACAATTTTTATATTGGTGAAAGCTTAATATACTGCCCAGAAATACATTAATAAAAGTGTATACTGGCCTTACGGGAATCACATGACTGAGAGTTCGCTCACTGGCGTTTCCATTAAAAATGACCCCTTACTTTCCCTTTGGAATACTGCTGGGCTGATGGTGAAATTGATATATTTTATGATATATGGTCTCTATACTTCAATTATTTAGGACCTAGGGCGTCTAATGTTTGATAGAGGACACTTCCTAAACCATGGAATGATGTTTGTAAAAGTCCCTTGGTTGTCTGTATAAAAAAAAAGAAAAAAAAATACACACGAGTGTGTGCTATTGTATCATTTATTTATTTATTTTACGATTGTTGTTTTTCTCTTCTTCTTCAGAACTTTGTGTGATATTTTTTGTATGTTTCTGAATGATACCATACTCCTGAGACAGACTGTTCTGTGCTGTTTAAATGACCACACAGATATGTTCCAAAAACAAAAATGATGGACAGACCTGTGAGGAAGAGTTGGGGGGCGGGGGCGATCCTCTGAACGCTGCTGTTGGGGTTCTTGGCGCTGGCAGAGGAAGGGCGGAGGGGGCGTGGCATGGCGAAGGTCTGCTGCTGCTGCTGCTGCTGCGCGACAGAGCCGTGGCTGAAGGTGGTGGTGGCCTGGCTGGCCGTGACGGTGGAGACGGCCGTGTGCGTGATAACCGACGGTGCCTCTGCTGCCGCCGCCACGCTGTCGGAGCCCACCACGTCCGGGCCTGTGAGGCACTGCGCCAGGGGGTCGGGGGCCACCAGTGCTGCTCCGCCGGCCGTCATCTGGCCCGGGTAGAGAGGGACGAAGTTTGGCACGTAGGCAGCATTGCCGCTGCTGCTGCCACCGGTCAGGTCACTGGTCCGGTCACCGGTCAGGGTGGAGGGGAGGGACATGGCGACCGACTGAGGCAGTGGGTTGGAGGTGAGTTGCATGGCTGACAACAACTGGACCTGGCAAGAATGAAGACAACAACGATAACAACTTGCACTTACTTGCACTACTGGACATACTGTATTTGTATCGGACTTATGACCCACTACTTCCGTGCATTGCTCTGACTACCTCTGTGCACTCATGTACATACTGCAATCATCAAAATCATTGTGTATCACTAAATTCATATACCGTAAATCTCATCTGTAACCTTATATATTCTGTATTTAACTATGGCAATATATATGTTATTTTATTCATTTGTAATATATATATATATATATATATATATATATATATATATATATATGCACACAGCATATATAGGTATGTACCTATATAATATGTTATATAATATGTATATACTGTACATTTCATTCACTGCTTAGCACTTCTGGTTGGATGCTAACTGCATTTCATTGCTGTGTAATTGTGGCATGTGCAATGACACAATTAACTTGAATCTGATTTAATCTAATCAAATCTAATCTAATCTAATCTGACCTGTGTTTCGTGAAAATGATCATGTAAAATTGTGAAACTTTCACAAAATAATGTGATACTGAGCGCTTTTTTTTCTAGTGTGGCAGCAGTGTCCTTCCACACAATCGCAACAAGTGCAGCGTTGTTCCACCTCAGCTTCTCTGCTCTCACTGCTGCCCCCTTTGGGGCTGAGAAGCCAGCTCATCTTGCGGACAGACATTTAATGTTAATTTCAATCACCTGTGCTCCTCAGTATGAAGGCCGTCCAAGTGGTAACCAACCTCTGTTTCATCCCTTTAAGTTCACCTGCCATGCGTTAGTTGGTTTGACCTCGTTGATTTTGTTTGAATGTGATCATTTTGGTATTTCATTGACCCTGAGGACCATTTAAATTATTGTCACATGTAGGCAAATGACTGCTTGATTTACCTTAATTGACCTATATTTGACATCAACCTGACAAAGTTATATTTTTCTATTTCACTCATCAGGACCATGCCTTTGAGAAAATATTAACTTGTATTTGAAGCAACCTGCTGCTTTGGACCCTTCCTCATTTAACTTTGAACTTTTGTAGGTCAATTCTTCAGTTCTCAATACAGTCATTCAAAGTTCTACTTCTACAATCCGCAAGCCAGTGCAGACAGATTGTATTCTATACACTTACTGTCAGTCACTGTCTCACCAACTCATTTTTGGAAAACACAACAGTGTCACAACATGTACACAGTGTGGAGCCACACTGGTCATTACACGATTACAATTGCTGATACCAGTACACACAGCAGCGGCTACTTTCTGAGCTGAACTCTCCGAGCTGCGAAACACTGAAAAACTGAAGCTGATTGATGATATAACCTGGAGCTTCTTCTCAGCAAAACAAAAGTTAAAAAAAAGAGACAGATTTTAAGACCTGGATTCTAACTTGATTACAAACGTTAATGTTAAGAAAACTGAAAGCAAACTAGTAGGCAGATTAAGTTTAGTAGCATTATGATGTTACAGACCCCCCTATACCCCCTCCTGGCTACCTTGTGTTACTCAATCAGGTGAAAGACGTTGTGAAAACAAACAAACTACCTCTGACACTACTTTCCATTGGCAGGAAAATGCAATTACTGAGACAAGCACTGCTGGCGGCGGCAGCATGTTAGCGTTCGTGTGCCTCGGGGTGGTGTTTACCTGTGACTGAGAGCTGTTGCTGGGCAGAGGGGAGACAGAGGGGAAGGTGGACTGACGGAGGCTGTGAAATAAGTCTGGAAAAAGAGTCGCTATGTTAGCTAGAGATTAGTAGTACAACCAAACTAAGCTGTCTATTATTATTTTTTAATTTATTGATTTATTTATTTTTGCGTTAGGCTAAGCAACTGCTGTGGCAGTGTTACGAGAACTTGTGCGCTTGATTTCAGTTACAGTGGAACACAATTAGTCTGAACGGTTGCCGCCTGCTACTTGGTCTTCGGCGAGATGTAGCGGCAAACCTTGCAGTGGGTCGAAGGAGTCCATGAAGTCCAGGTTGGGCTGCAGGGGGATGAGTCCCGGCTGGATCATGTCTGCGTTCCCTGCGTGAGCTGAGCACACAGGAAGAGGGAGGAAGACATCGGCCGTTAGCGGTCAGGGGCGGGAGGGGGTCGCCGACCTCCAGGGTCAGCACCCGGCTGAGTGAGGTCAAGCTCCAGAGATTCCAATAAAACATTTATTTTATATGTCAATATTATGAACATAACTTGTTCATAACCTGTAAAATAATCACACTGTCCATATGATAAATATTTATTTTTCTTTATTTCAATATTAATTAATTAATATCATTTTCCTTCTTTTGAACTGTACGCGGAATGCGCAAACTTTTCAATTGGTGGGCCACAATAAAATTTGACAGAGGGGCCGGAGCAGCAACAGATCGATGGAGCGTTTTGGTGACTCACCTCATAGGAGAAAAAATATATCATGGGATATATCGAATACATGTGCTTTAATGTCAATTAAAAATTAACAAAAGCCTTACAACAAAATATGTGTTTTTGAAGCCCCACAGTATTTAGCTCTTTATTGAAATGACTCTTAAAACACTGAAAAAAATGTATGTTTTTTTATGAATTACTTCTTGTTCTTGTTACTGTTAACATAATTTCTTCAAATTCGGCGGGCTGGATTAAAAAGCTTAACGGGCCGCATACGGGCCCCGGGCCTTAATTTGCCTGTGCTTGCCCTATATTGTTACTGTAATAATGCAACTTTCCCCAATGTGGGATTAATAAAGGCTTTTCTTCTATTCTATTCCCCACTCTCACCGATCTCCCTGGGGTTGGGCCAGCTGATGGGCTGGTGGGAGGCCAGCGTGGAGAAGAGCGTGTCCGAGAACTCCGACATCAGCACATCCATGTCAAAGAGCGAGTCCATCTCCATGGGCGCCGCTGTGTCGCCGCTGTGCTTGCGGGAGACGCGCCACGCCGCCAACGCCTCTTCATCCTGACAATGGGAGGAGACACGGAGCATGTCCGGAGAGAGTTCCCCAAACAGTAAGAGCTGCTCCGCCGGGCCCTTGGAAGATTCAAAATGCAAGCAAGCAGGCCGGTTACTGACACGCACACATGCAGCGCCCCCCACAGGCCAAAACACATTCTTATGCACATGTGGTTAGAAGGTGTATCGATGAATGTGGGGAAAAACAATAAAACATTTCAAGCAGGCAAAAGTTGTTTGTTTGCAAAAAAAAAAAAATAAATGTCAAAGGTGTAATGGTAAAGTTAGAGGTACAGTGTGTACAATTCTGCCATCTAGTGGTCACATTTCAGATTGCAGCACTCTTTCGCTCAACCTGCCTCCCTCCCTCAATCTCTCTCCCAAGTTTGCCAGTGAACTACAGTGGCCCGTGCGCACAAAAAAATGGATACCTCGTCCACCTTCTTCTTCTGCGTTGGTTTATTTGAGGATGGCAGCGTTCAGTGTAAATACGAAACGCGATGTCAGGCAGCTGGGGATTGTCCACACCAGGCTTTTATAGAAATATGGCAGCTAACTGGGATCTGATCTGTGTATATTCTTGTATATTAATAAGAACCATTCTATTCTATTAAGACGACTTGCACAATTGAGAACCTTCCCAGACATAAGAACCGTCGTATGGGTAGGAAAACCAAATGACTTTTATCGTACAGCAAGCATACGCTATAATAATACATTAAAGGGCACTAGATTAAGGTTTTATCCAACCATCCATTTTCAATACCCGCTTCTTCCTGAGCTCAGGGTCACGGGGGTCTGCTGGAGCCTAACCCAGCTGTCACAGGGCGAACAAATCAGGCTAAATTTTACACACTGGACCTTTGAAGCACACTGCCGTCCAGCAACAGGTGCTGATTGCGACGCTTGTGCTGATGCAGGCCGCATCGATTTGGTGGTTTTTTGTGTTTTCCGCTCACCTTCAGCAGGCTGGACAGGTCTTCGTCCTTGTGCTTCTGCAACTGTGGGATGACACATATGAGCGCTGCAGCAGATAAACAACTCCTTCTCTCACTTCTTCTTCCCTTATTTTTTAACACTATTTTAGATGTGTAAATAATATGTGTATATATTTTAGTTATTTTTGAATTCACCTTTTGCACTCTTTTTAATTCTTCTCTTTGCACTGTGTATACTCTATCTAGGCAAATCTCCCCAGTGTGGGTTGAATAAAGGCATTCTCATTCTTCTCATTCAATGCAAATTAAATGAAACGTTTCAACACGGCAGTACCCGCTTTTTGAAGTAGGTTCTCCACTTGTGGTACTCTCTGATGACTATTTCGATTCTTCTCTTCCAGCATTTGCCCTCGGTGCCGTTGACCTGCGGAGGAGACATGCAGTGACACAATGTTTACGACTGGGCGGCACAGATTTGACGAGAGAAGGTCACTGAACTGGGAGAAGGATGGCGCATCATTCCCTTTTTTCGCGCGACATCATGATCCAGCTTTTTCTAACTTTTACCTCGGAGGAGCGATTCATGTCCGACTCTATGTTTCCGTCCAGGGGGGTCATGAAGTGGCACACGGGATTGGCTCTTTTTTCCACATCTGCAGGTCAAAAAAAACAAAAAACAAAAAACAACCCACGTTCACATCAACCTGACTTAGAAGAAATGATGTGGCTTGCACCTCCGTTGTTGGTTAAAGAGCTACACGCCATGACCTGGTCAGACATTTTGGCTCGAGCGAGCCCATTTCCTTCCTCACTGGTTGAGGTTCTGTGTTGTCACTGATGTGGTAATAAAAGTGCAATGGGGTGTAATAAAAACAGGTGATGCAATATCATCAGCAGCATCATCGCCGCCACCATCGTCGTAGGCGTTCGCTTTAGACTTTAGACAGAACGGCTGCAGTTTACAGTCTATTGTTTATTGACTGGCTCAGGAAGCTGCTCCTGGTGTGGACACACACACACACACACACACACACACACACACACACACACACAGAGCCAAGCCTTGACAAGGACATGCTGAATATTTATCCTGAGGAGGAAACAACTTGTAGGTCTGAAGGTCTCTGTCCGTACACGCAGCAGTGAAGCAGCAGAACGTGAAGGGATGCTTACACTGCATGTACCAGGCCCTCCAGATGGCGTTGTTGAGGCGGATCTTGTCTCTCCAGAGCAGCTTCAGACCTTTGAAGTTCTTCCACTTGGGAGAGACCAGCTTCCCGCTGAAAGGCAAGACAAACCCATCAGCAACACACAAGCAGGTACGGGGGTCACTCGACAGCAACAGTTCGGAATTTTGACTTCAATATTGTTATTATTATTATTATATATCGGTGAGTACTGGAATGCCAGCACTCGCACTCTACTCCTTCTGTAAAAAAGTGGCATGGGTGCACTGCATACCTAATCATTTCGCGACAAGTCAAAAAAAATAGATAGCAACACACACTCTCAAATAAGAATGTTGATGTTAGATTAGATTAGATTGAACTTTATTGATCCCAAATTGGGAAACTACACTGTTGCAGCAGTAAAAAAAAACAATAAAAAAAGTGAAAATAGAAGAATAAAAATAAACTATACAGTAGCTACAGTTTACAGTTAACAGTGGTTAAACTATACAGTAGTTACAAGACATACAATAAAATATGAAAAAACAAATCCAATCGATCTATGTACAACAAACACCAGGGGCCGATGTGCAAACAGCAAAAGACAGTGGATAAGCCAGGCTTTATAAACCATTTGTACATTAAAGAGACATTAAAGAGGTGCGAGGCCCAGGCAATTCTATCCAAAAAAAGAAAAGAAAAAAGTCCCGCAACGCTCCAGTCTCCATCTCAAAATGTTTACTAATACCACTGATATGTATCATGGACCAAGCACGGACGCGTTTCGGACAAGTCTTCCTCAGTGAGACAAGTCCAATCCACGCTCAACGCCTGGCGGAGCGCTCGTGCTGCAAACAGCGGGCTAAACGCACTGCTTCCTACAGATCTAACGGATCCAGACTTTCCAACCCCGGCTGGACGACCTGCCTTCTGCCACACGGAGGAAAGTGTGCGTTATCTCACGCCTGGCTGAAGCTCCAACTGTGAGTTGCAACAACAAGAAGCAGCAGTGACGTTTCCTGCCCCTCTGCCACCTCAGAAGACCTGCTGAGTCACAGCAGCAGCAGCAGCACTGTCACTGGGGACGGCAGCGCCAGGACTTCATTGATTTATTAATGTCACATGCCAAAGAACCAACATGAACCGCGTGTCACGCTATTTTTTTAATTTTTTTTTTAGTTCCATTTCTTACGCCACTGTTTTTCAACCTTTGTGGAGCCACAACACATTTTCTACATTGAAAAATTCCCATGGCACACCACCAACCAATCCTATTCTAAAAAAAATGACTTTTTAGCCTCATAATGACATATACAGTACAGTCTATTAATGTATTTATACTCACTCAGTCTGAAATCTGGGCCTGTTTAGATGCACAGAAAGATGATACTCTGGGAGGAAAACAGGCTCACATTCCCTTTAAAGCACAGTCGCTCCACAATGCAATGTCATTATTTTTTTCGAGACCAATCAAGTGAAATTGTATCATTTTTCACAGCACACCTGACATTATGTCAAAACGCACTTGTGATTTAAAAACAGTGCCTTATACGCTACGTGGCACTGTTTTAACCTCCCATGCTTAACATAGTCGCACGCCAAGACACCAGAATCCACCCGGTAACCAACGTTTGAAACACCAACTGGCTGGGAAAAAACATGAATAAATCAACGGGGGATGAGCCGGAGTCCGTGGAGACCGAGCTGAGGTCAGGACGACGGCCCGGAGCGTCTCGGCGCCGTGCCGAGACGACAACAACGAGGACACGCACCCTTCTTCATGAATGGTCAGACAGTAACTGGCAGACGTGCTCCCCGGGTCTATTTATAAGGCTGCAGTTGGTGTCGTTTGAAGTGTGAGAGGGAATCCTCGGAGCAGCTGGCTTCTGACCAGCGCTGCAGTCACACTCCGACATGGCAAAACAAGCGCGGCAGCTTTTCTTTTCTTATTTAATCTGCATCAGAATCTGAGATGCAGAAACAGGTTGTGATAAAAAAAAAACGATTGATGATACAGCTGAGCACACATCTCACACAGCCAATGAAATATCAGCTTCATTCTGTGCAGGTGTTGTGGGTTTGAGTTGGTTTGAAGGCTCTTACACAAGCCACCGGTGTTTTGAAACTGATGTGGCAGATTTAGTTTCAATGTCAATCTTCAATGAAAACAATTAGGATTTTAAGACACGTCTTCTTTACACAGCAACTTCGTGGGAGGAGGAGGAGGAGCTCCACCTCACTTCATATCTTTTCCTATCACTCTCCTTCAGCCACTGCAGGGCCACTCTGATAAGTACAAACTAAAGAACAGCGCTGGAACTCACTGACTTGTCTTGTATACTTTTTATTACTTTTATATGACAGATTACCCCCTCCAACCGCACATTTATACAAACACTGGAGCAATTGTGAGGGTCACTATCACTTTCGGAACAATATAACAACAAAGCAGGAAATGAAATCCAGCAAATATTTGTCAGCTCAATCCTCTCAGAAAAGAGCATATGTTCACAGTGCACAGTTCTTGAATGCTCTCCAAATGGAATAAACCTCTTATGTCATCAAAACAATGACATCAGGTTTGTGTGGTAAATAATTGTAACAAGTGCAAGCCACGGACGTTCGAGAGATTACAACGAGTTCCAGGTCACCCAGAAAAAACGTCAGCCCTGATGAAAAAGCCAAGAAAGTCACTTTGACTTTTTAGCGAGATGTCAGATGAGACGGAATGCTTCCATATAATCACAAAGTAAAGTGATGATTAGTGCATGATTAAAAGAAACTGAAGTATTTAAGCATATACACAAGCTGTATTTTAAAAAAAACAAAAAACAAGTTCATGCTAGTTTAAAACCTTTGAGTATAATTTATGGTTACAACTTACTACAGTTGATAAGTGACTATCCTGAATAAAGTTTACAGTGAGTGGAAAGATTTTTCCCGACATGTTTGTTTTTTTTATTGCTAAAAGAGGAGCAGCCGTGCTGTAACACTTCACGGACGATCCAATTCAAAGACTCATGTCAAATGAGAAACACATTCGACATGTTTGATAGCAGTTAAGTTGTTCTACGGTGTGAGAAATTAGTAAATACTGTAACTGTGTAATACTGTGGACTGTAAAATTACTTTTCATAATCCCAAAAGGGCGGCAATACAATCAAACCCTGTGTTCAGCCTTCAAACAGTGCTCTAATGTTGGCACGGGACCTGGAGTGAGGAGGGCAGTGACATGAGCGCAGCAAATGAGAGGGGTGAGTGAGAGACTTGACTTCGAGAAGAAAATGATCCAAAAATAGAGAGATTAGAAAAACATTTTTTGTTTTCATGTCTGATATTCACACTTTGGTCTATAGGGCCACTGTGGATGAACACCACATGCATTTTAACTACAATAAACCAGAATCAACTTCCACATTCTTGTGGGTTATATCAATCCATCAAGCGCTTCTGTGACAGACAGACTTGCTGCACCTCACATCCATGTCATGAAGCTCATCTTGGAATCTTGGAAAAGTGCACAATTTCCATCCATCACTCATGACTACCCCTCAGCCTCCCCACCCCCTCCAACGCACAGCGGCTGGCAACAGGGTGTGTGTGTGTGTGTGTGTGTGTGTAGCATCGTTTACCTGTAAGCAAGGGTCATGCACTCGAACAGCTTGGTGAGCGAGGCGTCGATGGACAGGTGGCAGGTGCTGGCCTTGCCGAAGTGATACGTCTGGCACGTCTGCATGTTGACGGTGTCGAAGTCGTAGCCCTTCTTCGGCGGGTGCTCGATGTGGGGCGACGACACCATGAAGTGGCCGCTGTGGATGATCTGCGACTCCACGCCGTCGGACCTGCGCAGCGCCAGGTTGCCCTCCTCGGCGTCCGAGTCGTCGTCCTGCTCCTGCTTGATGATGGCCGGCGGCCGGCGGTGTCCCTGCCGCAGAGACGTCCCTCCGCTGGCCATGTCCGCCGGGGCTCCAGACAAATAGCTAACGTTAGCCGGCCAGCTAGGACAATAACAGTCGTACAAGTTTTACAGTCTGCCCGCGACGCTCGAGAAACGCAGTCAAGGCTTTGGCCGATCAGAGTTTGTCAACTTTTGGTCGTAAAGTTAAAGTCCGTATCTCGCTCATTTTGTTTTTCTTTTTTAGCGCTTATACCTCATAGTTGTTTGTCTAAAAGTTGACTTGTTTTCTAGTTGGGACAGTTGACGTAAGTACAACTAGCGAGGAGCAGCTGACAAAAAAACTGCATCCAGGCTCTTCTGACCGTACCAGGAAGTTCCTGTGTCTTAGCGCCTCTGATTGGCCAAAGTCAGAGCCACACCTACCTGTGACGTCAAACTGAATCGGACAGACGCAAAGAAATCGCATAAATAGGAGTAGTTCCAGGGTTGTGACGTCTTTTAGCGAAACTGTTAATTATGTCAATTAATCGTAGTGGTCAAGGCACGATTCAAACAACTAGGTCACAAACTACTCAACTATGGGAAACAATTAAACGCTAGTAGTAGTAATATATTAGTAGCCTACTAGTCATAGTAGTCGCAATAAGAATTTAATAATCATTCTAGACCTGCAAAACAGGCCTTTAAAAAGTACAATTTGTGAGTAGGAAGTAGCGCGTGTTATCAAGACTTAAAAAGGGGGAACGTAATGAGCAAAAAGGTTGTTTTTTTTTATTTTCATTTGAAAACAATGTCTGTGGCTGCATATTAAATCTCAAAGCTAAAACTTTACAAATGAATTTGCAATGGGTAAGTTAAAAAGATTTTATTGCAATTTATTCAGTTCATCAGTTTTATGTTGTCCGTGCTTTGAGGTAATGGCAAAATTTGTTAACCGTCTTCAGTTTTCCTTATTATTCCAATTCATTTAAAAATACAAACATTTCAAGTCCCCCCTTCCCCACCCAGAAATATGTGATTTTGTGTTTGCTGGAATTGCGGTTTGTTTTGTTCTTTCCCGCATCAGTTAAGAAGCGATAGAAGATGGGAAGCCGAGGATGTCACATGTAAACGTCTCCATACTGATCTCCTCTGGAATCACACACTCCAGCGTCGGTTCTGAATCCTCACCTACACAAGACACATCCAAAACAAAAGATGTTGTCACCAAGTTGATGCATTTCTGTGTCCTGCTCGTGATGGAGTTTTCCTTTGTTACATACTCCCAGATTGAAATTCCTCTCTCTTAAAATGTTTCCCTTCTTCCCCTTCTTCTTCCTCTTCTTCTTCTTCTTCATCGAGTCCTAAAAGTGTTGTGAAACACTCTGCCATTTCTTCCTCTGTCATGCTTTCCCCTGCCAAAGATCGTACCAGTAAACAATTTAAAAAACAAACAAACAAACCAAAAAACAACATACGTAAGCATGAGTATATTTTGGTGTACATCACATGCACAAAATCCCTTCAACAGAAGAACTTGTGATTTTCTGACGCACCCCGATCCCGCACAAACTCAAGCAGCTCGTGTCTCTGCAGGACACACTGTCCGTCGCTGTCACTGTCTCCGAGGACGCGAAAAGCTTGAGCGAACTCGTCACTGGAGATGCCAAAGGCTGGTCTGTGGTTAACATATAGCTTGATAAAGTCCTCCAAATCAATTTTGGTGATGTAGTTTCCCGTCTCTGCGTATTTGCTGTACTTGACCTCATTAGTCATATCTTCAATCTGTCCAAAAATAGATTTAAAACTTGTTTGTTTTGTAATAATAACATAATCACCTTTAATGAATTGCACTTCAATTGAACAAATCAAACCTCTCGTTCTGTAGGGAAGAAAGCCAAAGCCCTCATTAGTGGGGGAACCTCTGTGAGGGGGATTTCTGTGGAGATTTGCCGTCTCTCCATGGCATCAATGCCTTGGTGGTGTATTTGGCAGTAAAAGAAAAAGTCCTCCATCTCCTAAAAAAAACCAAACAAAACTGAAAAGTTTAGATCGCTGACACTCCCAGGGATACTTAACTATAAAGAGGAAAGAAAAAGCATTATCGCTGTATATAAAGCACAGAAACAGGCTACAAGTTTGCATGATAAATCTTTCATTTCCATCTCTGTACATCTCCATGCATTGTTTTAAAAACAGCTACCGTATATTTGCAAAACTGCTGCCTTACTGGTGATACAGAGAGACGAAGTGTCAAGTCACGTTCTGGGTGTTTTTTGTTTTTCTGTTTCTGTTTAATGTCTCATGACTTCCTGTTTCAGTTGTGAAAACCTGTTCCCTCATGTGTCAGCTAGCTGGCCCTTCCCTTGGGCGTTTCTGATCATCTCTGATTAGTCTTCCGCGCCCTGATTGTTTTCACCTTGTGTATATGTAGTCTGCGTCTCTCTTCGTCCTGTGCCAGTTCATCTTGTCACTCACTGTAATTCAGGTGTTGAATCTTTGCTTTGTCAACAGGTTTTTGGTTGATACTTTGTGTTTGTTGAATTATTTCTTCTTCGGAGTGATTTTTGTTTATGACTTTTTGCAGTGTGCGAAATACCCGTCAATATTCAAGGGGGTCCCCATCCTCCTGATTGTTACTCAATAGCAATCTAAATACCCTTAACATGCAGCATGCACATTTTTTAAAAAAAAAAGAAAATTAGACAGGGTGATCCTAAAAACATTTTAGTGACCATTAGTGACAATAGCTTTTTGAAAAAAAGGGTAAATAGGAGGGGTCCATTTCACAAAATGACTTATTGCTCATGTTTTTCCTCTTCGGAGTGATTTTTGTTTGTACTTTCATCAATTAGGGTGTTTCATAGTTTGTTTTTTACCTTATAAGAGTGATTTCTTTCTTTGTTTGGACATTTTTATATAAATACTCTTTAATTTGAAACTTTGGTTTTTAAGTCATGCTTTTGGGTTCAGCAATTGTCCTGTCCTGACACTAAGATAGAGAGAGAGGTATCGCAAAAAACAAATGTAAAGGATCAAACAGGAAACAATTGTTCTGGTGGTGATTTGGTGTTTGTGGTTGATGGATCATTCCATACACAGGAGCACAAACACTAATAATATCCTTCTGCAGACCACGATCCCTTTTAACTCTTGCTCACAGGACAGAGGATAGAAGGGGCCAATGGGTTGCAAGTGACCTTGGTGAAGGATGGAACGACTGGTCTCGAGATAGACGTTGCACTCACCCTGTAGAACTTCCCCTCTCTGCCTCCCTCCAGCAGCGAGTAGAAAGGCAGCATGTCTGCTCCGCCCAATGTGGACGCTGCCTCCAGAGCACTGCGGCCACAAAGAGAGAGGATGAGCGCCACGTGATTCTTCTCGTGCAACAAAAGTAAAGTACCCCCGGGGCCCTCATACGTTAAATTAGTCTCCCACGACAGGACGGTGCAGTCCGATTCTCCCGCGGTGAAAACAAAGCGGCCGTCGTGGGAACAGGCAAAAGCTGAGACGCCTGCCGGGTGGCAGACCAGGGCATTGGACTTGAAGGGATTCCCGTCCAGAGGAAGAATCTGGAGACCCACCTGCAAACAGTGTTGGCGCTTATATCTATTGTAGTTTATTTATTTTGCACATTTCAGACATAATGCAATTTAAAGTGCTTCACATTTTAAAAACAATATAAAATGATTTAAAAGAAAAGATTAAAACACATTAATACCAATTTGTAAAAGCAACAGTGCAATTTAGCAAAAGATTAAAACACATTAACATTAGAGCTGAAAGTAAAAAGATCATTTAAAAATAAATAAAAACACCACAACAAACATAAAAGAAAAGCAGGAAAATAATCGTTACTGTGCAGTGCAAGACACAGATTGCAGCCCTAAAATTAATGTAATAAAATGCAGTAAGAAATAAGAAAGTCTTAAGTCTAGATTTAAAGGAGCAGAGAGTTGGAGCAGATCTGCAGGTTTCGGGGAGTTTGTTGCAGATATGGGGAGCAAAAAAACTAGAAGCTGCTTCTCCATGTTTAATTTTCACTCTGGAGACAGAAAGCAGACCTGAACCTGACGACTAGAGAGGACTGGATGGTTCATAACGAAGCAGCAGATCAGAAATGCATTTTGGTCCTAAACCATTCAGTGCTTTATAAACCAACAGCAGTGTTTTCCAAATCAATTCTCTGGCAAACAGGAAGCCAGTGTAAAGACCTCAGAACTGGAGTGATGTGATCTACTTTTCTGGTCCTCGTGAGGATGCGGGCAGCAGCGCTCTGGATCAGCTGCAGCTGTCTGATGGATTTTTTTTTAGAGACCTGCATGGACACTTGTTAAGTGTTTAGAGTAGTCCAGTCTCCTGAAGATAAATGCTCTATGCATTATGGTCATCTCTTGTTGGACGTTTTGGTTTTGGACAGCAGTTTTATTCAGCTGATCAAGTGCAGAAGCTTCAATGATCTCAAAGCCAGCACTGACCTTGTCTTTGATGATGAACGCCATGCAACGGAAGTTTGCCTTCACGTCTTCAGTCACAGGCAGGATAAAAACTTTCTTGATGGGAGAACCGTATGTTGGGCCGAGCACCGTCTTTCTGTTTTTTGGTGAAAAACACACATTTGCTATTTCTCCGTTCAAGCCTGACGTGATGTGCGAGATGTACACATCACTGACCTGCACATCTTGGTGGTGCTGTTGAAGAGTTTTATCTTGTACTGATCAGAGGCAACAAGGAGGAACTGCTCCGAGGTGGTGGACGGGTGCCAAGCCATGCACATCGGCACTGCGCTCTGCTCCACACGTTCCGTGCTCAGAATGAGAAGTTCGTTCACGGTGCTGTTTTCCAAATCATACTCCACCTTTTAAAAGAAAAAAGTGCAAAACATCTGGTTTTAAAAAAAGAATGAGGATATGAAACGCAGAACTCGTCACAACTAAAAAAAACAGACAAACTAGACTGACCAGCCAACGGTCCATTCCCAGAGAGAGCAGCCGGGGTCGGCTGCTGTCCGGGTGAAGCCCGAAAAGAAGGTCTTTGATGGGCTTGTAGTGGGAGTGGTACCTGCCAATAAGTGCCCAAGAACTTTCCTTCTTCCAGCGAAACACCGTCACAGCTTTTCCAGCATCCTGACGGCAGTTTATAGGTAAAGGTTATTGAACAAAGCCTGAACTTCTAATTTTCCACCACAAATGCATACGTAAGGAATCTGTTGCCTCGCCTTTGCACAGCAACCAGGCCATTAGGGTTTATTGCCATCGATAAAAAAAAAAATTCAGTTTGCCTACCGCAGTGGCGAGATACATGGAGTCGTCAGAGAAAGAAATGAGATGGATGCTGTCCTGGGTGTACCGGAGAGACTGTAATGTTTCAGTTTGTCCACTGAAATCCAGGATGTGAACGGTCCCAGTGTCTGTGCCCACCGCCAGCAGTAGTCCTGCCCAGAGAGACACAGTGGGACATTACTTTGTCACAGAGTGCCATGTGTGTCAAGTTTGTGTATTCAGTCAGAGGTCACTACCGCCGCCTACCTCGGGGGTCAAACGTGAGGCATTTAATGTTCTTCTCAGTCACAAACACTTTGTTGTAAAGGAGCACTTTGTCATTGTAGTCCCAGAGTTTCAACCCCCCCATTTCATTGGCAATGGCCACAATAGGTTTTTGAGGATGGCAGGTGACTGCATGAAGAGGCTCGCAGTCCTTGTATAGAAGAATTTGTGCAGTGCCTTTCTGGACGTTCACGTGTACAAATGACCTGATGGTGGACACCACAATGTTTCTGGAGGAGAACAAGTTGCAGAGGTCAGCTCGGTTTACATTACCAGATTAAACTCACATGATAGATCTTGTTTACAACCTGATGACTAGAGGCTCTGTCTTCAGATTGCAGCCCCCCAGGAAGCCCTTGGTGCACTCTTTGGAAAACGACATGGACACAATAGGGTCCAGCTTGAAATCAATGTACCTCATGAGATACCTGAAGTCTTCATCATAAAACGTGATGTTGCCCTGAGTGTCACCAGTTATGATGAGGCTGTGGGATCAAATAAAGAGGGATTAGAGACATAAAACATCTCAACTCCAATTGGAAAAAACTGAAGATGTTGGTTTCTATCTAAGATTACCTGTCAGTTGTGGCTATACAAGTGATGTTAATTTTCTGCAAGGAAATGATCTTGAATATCTCTTTGTGAAGGCTTTGGTCTGCAGCCAGGAACGGAGTGATGTCCCAGACCAGGATGTTCCCAGCTGTGGTCACTGTTAGGACGTGAGGGTTTCTGCAGTGAAACACAGACTGGCTGAGTGACATGTCAGCCATGTTGGGATTCATGAAGGTGTCAGGAATTTTGAATCGTCCTGGAGTTTCACGGCTGTACTGTGGAAATGAATGACATCAAATACATAGATCAATCAAATCCCTGGCAGGAGCGTGTTTGAATTTTAAATCCCATCGTCGAAAGGTCCTACCTTCTTGAGCTTCATGGCAAAATATTGGAGTGTTCCCAGTGCCTTAAAACAACAACAACAAGCCACAAGTTAATAAGTGCATAATAGTGCACTATTAAATAAGTCTATTCAAAGAAACTGGACTCACTCTGGTGTAAAATATCACATTTGTGTTGCTCCTGCTGAGCAGTTGGGTGCTATCAGCAGGATTAAACAGGATGCAGTCCTGAAAATCATTCCAACGTTTTAACATGCAACTGCCTGGGGTGAATTCTCTTCAATCTTATTTCGCAAATACATTTTAAAAGCAGTCAAAGATCACTTACTTGAAAGCCACATTTGGAAGTTAGCGCAACACGCCACAAAGGCTCTTCTGTTTGGCTTGTCCAGTCCCAGATACACACACTCTGTGTAAGTGATGAATTCATTGAAAAAAAAAAAAAAAAAGTACACAAAATGTAAATTCCACCCCAATGCGCATTTAGTTTCATACTATTACATCTTAACTCAAAGAGCAGTTTAAAACATCCTTCTGTACTCACTTGAACCTCCTCTGCACTGAGCGTAACCAGATGTTTGGCGTCGCTTGAGAAGGCCATGGCTGTGACACCCCTCTTAGGGTGGCAGTTGAACAGTGTGTTCACAGGAATGCTGCAATCATTTTCATGTATGTTGAAACAATCAAAAGCATATTATTATTATTGTTGTTGTTGTTGTTGTTGTTGTTGTTATTATTATTAATAATAATAGTAGTAGTGGTATAAATTAAGAGTATGAATTCACACATACCCAGAGTAGGAGTCCCACACAATCACTGTATTATTTGGGCCCTGGTCTGCTGTTGCAATCCAGCGCCTGTTGTCACTGGCACAGGTGCACGTGATGTTGTGACGGTGACCCTGAGATGATGGAGAACACAGTAAGATGTTGAAACACACAATGCACTTTCTTTTCTTTTTTTTAAAAGGGAAGATGTTTTCATATAAAACATGACTTGTTATCTTATCTTAGAGGTGACAGTTTACCTGAAGCGTGTGCTGGGAGTTTGAGGTGTGATTGTATATTATGCCAACATGAGCCCCAGCATACAGGACCACCAGCTGGTGCTGGTCTTGTAGGCTGAAGGCAGGAAGAGTGGGATTCATCCCGAATACCCATTCTAAGGACTGTGAAAGATTCAAGTCGTGAGTGCTGAAGTGAAATAGAAGGTCAGGATGAGACATGCTGCTGGCCGCATGCTACACGCCTTTCACCCTACTGTTACTCACCAGCGAGTGTGTTCTTGTATCTTTGGCAGCTTCTTGGAAAAGCGTGTCACTCGTCGCGGTGTAGACATGTGACCGCTGTCTGGTCGTGACGTCGGTTCCTCCTGTATCAACCGCGGCCTCCTCGAACTCCTTCTCATCCACAATACCTTCGCTCTCTGTGCCGACCTCCTCGAACTCTTTATCATCGACTTCCTCCATGACACAACGTGACGTTTTTGTTTTTTACCCTAAAGACGGGATCTTGTGAGTCGAGGTCAAAGCAGCGTCACTCGCGTCTGTTCCGTCGAAACACCGTCACCTACACTTTGAGTGCCCGCATAAGCCTACCGTTACGGTAAATTAATAGCCGTTCCATTCTCATGATTTATTTATTTTTGATCGGTAAAAGTGTTGAATGAGTGTGACAAACGGCGCAAAGGGAGAGAGTATCCATCCATTTACATTATATGTAAACTATACGAACTAAAACTAATAGGCCTCTGTTGTTTTTGTTTTTCAAGTTAAATCACCAGTAGCGTTTTTAGGTAATAAAATATAGTGGCGAGTGACAGTTGACTTAATTCTACTTTTATCCTTGATAAAAGACGTCATCAATCCGCTGTATGGCACCATTACTAGTGAACTTGTATTTTGTGATAGCTTTGTTTTTTTCACAAGCACAAATTCAAAGTATTTATGTTGCAGAATTTAAATGAGCTCCACTTTCAAGGATCGATTCAGTAGTTTGCACGCACATCGTGTTGATAATGAGCATACAATTTGCTTTAAATAGCCGCTATGCTGAGGGTTGTCCAAAACATCAACCGTAAGTACAAGAATACTCGCACACTCCTCTTTATGTGTAGGAGAAGACGCGTCCCGTTGCCTAGTTACCTTTGGCCAGGACCATCAACTCACGCTCCGCCCTGTTTAAACTTGGTTTTCCGCTCCGACAGGCATATAACCAAGTCATTAATTACATTAGCTATATCGTTTCATTCGTCCACAGCAAGGGTGATGTAAACGCAATGGCACATAATGCGCAATTGTGTAATTACCTAACCCTGAACTAAAGATTAAGCTGGATTTACATGTCGTCGTGCTTCTTTTAATTGTGGTGAATTGTTTTACTTCTCATATGAGTAGGCTGATCGCAATGTCTTACGTCTAACACACTCGATACAACCATTGTAGGTTCTTATATCTTCATTTAGTTTTTCTTGTTTTCATGACACAGTCTAAGTATGACTAATTTCTTTTTATATACTGTTGCCAGTTAACTGTGAGTTTGTCACGGTCTTGTTTTGCCGTTCAAATAAAAGTTTCAAACGAAGTTGGTGCGAAGTGTGTTTTGTTTTGAAAAGTTAATATCACCCAGTTCCTACTTCATGGATAATTATCATAGTCTCTTCCGGTTTCTTAAATTTGGGAAGCGACACACAACACCTTCCACCGCGGCTTCCCTGACAGTGCGTTATCGAGCCAGGTTCTTGTAGTTTGCTGGTTTTAATACATGAGTAAACATCTAAACCGATTTCGAAGATATTATATATGTGCTGTATTCGACTTACGGTAACATTTGAACTGTGAAACAAAAAGACAAACTCAAATCAGGGGTCGGCGAACGCAAGGTATGAAGTCATCGTCTGACAGGTGAGTGAGTGGGGCAGCGAACAGGACACCGACTTAAGACAGGTTGAAAATGTTTTTTGTTTGTTTGTTTTTACATTGAAAGAGAATAAACCGAAGTTATGTCAGCTCGAGGTCACCCAAAGAGTTCTACATCCGGTAATCCCGTCAGCTGATCGTCAACCAGTTACACTGTTAGCCACGTTAGCTCACGGCCAACAAGTCAATAAAAAGTGTTTAATGGGGAAATTAACTTGCCGGCAGATTGTTCTTTATGTAACATTTGCAGTGTAGTATTGTATAAAAGGCAACGTAAGGTGGTAAAATTGCTAAAACTCTTCTCAACTCCCTCCTTGACAGAGTCTTCAAGGCTATGACGTCCGGGAGCAAGTCGGGGAGGCGAGGCTCGTAAAAGAAGCGAGCGAGCGAGCGAGCGAGAGAAACGGAAACATATTGTGGCGTTTGGGACCTTCCTATTGCGTCCGATCAGTAGGACAAGTTCGTGAGAAAAGCAATGTCCACAATGTGGACGACGCCGGATAAACAGAGAGGGATCCGAGTTTCTAAGGAGGAGCTGCTGTGTAAGAATTCCTGTGGATATTATGGGAACCCTGCGTGGCAAGGTTTCTGCTCCAAGTGCTGGAGGGAACGAGCCCGAGCTAATGGGGCCCACGGACAGGACGCCAGGTACAGTACGGTGACGTCATCACACTTAGTGGCTTTCAGCCGTAAGTCGCCTTCTAACCGTGTTGTCAACATGCAAGACATGTCCAAAAAACATAAAGTGATCTGTGAAAGTATCACAAAATATATGTCCCATACAGTAAGTCAGTGGTTCTCAGCTGGTGGAATCTCAGGACCCACATATTTTCCCTTAGAATTGAAGTCGCAACTCAAATTTATTTAACAAAAATAAAACCGTTAGCCCACTTTCTATCATGTCTAGTCAATCAATTATTGAAATTACTGAATTGTGTGTCCTGCAATGTGAATCCCTTTAAATAAAGGCGATTGGGGGGAGGACCCAATCAAAACAGCTCCACAATCCACAAGTTGAGAAATGCTGCCATAATTGATATATTTGAACCTAACTAGATGCCCTGCTCTAATTTGTGTCATTGTCGTCACGCAGGCCGAGCGACGATGGAACTCCGCTCACCTTCTCCAAGTTTGAGGAGAAGAAAAACACAGAGAAAAGTCGTCGCATTAACACAATGAGAAGGCTGTTCTGGGGCAGCCCGTCGCCTCAGAAGCAACAAGGTTTGAGCATTTCTGAAGTGTTTCTTTTCCAACAGTGTTTTTTTTGTTTTTTTTGTTTTTTTAGCACAAACTTTCTCATAAGGTAAAATAAAGAATTCACTTTTTTCTTTTTTTCATTGAGTTGAGAACTGCGATTGAGGGAATTTTGTGTTGCTTTTTGTCCATCTTGATTTGTGTCGTTAATATTTTATTTCCATCTAGAATCTCCTGAAGGCTTTGGAGCAGCGTTAAAAGCCTATCAGAGTCTTGAGCCTGGGGACTTCACCGGCTTTCTAAAGCTGCTCAGGAGCCCTGCATCCAAACGCTTGCAGTCCCGATGTACAACTTTTCTCAGCACAATGGAAGCCTATCATGTAATGACCTCTTTCTGGTTGGTTCCAAATTCCCCTTGACCTTTCAGAGCTCTCCTCATCGTAACGTCTCATTTCTTACAGGAGCTACCGGTGCAGAAACAGTCAGATTATGTACAAGATTTCTACCAGTCTTTTGCTAAATACTTCAAGGGTGAGTACATATCACTTCATGTCATCGTGTACTGCTTATCTTGAAGTTATTACAGTGTTCAGTCATGATTACATTCCTGTTTTCAGGTTATTCTGACACTCAGGTCACTCAGATAATGGAGCACCTGGAGAAGTTAATCATGACGCGCTTGTACAAGTGGGTTTTCTGTCACGACAGCTGTGATGATGAGCACAGAGATCTGACTCTGCAGAGACGGATACGGTAACCTTCATACACTAAGTGACGGATGTTTTGTTGCAAGCAAAAGCCCTGTTTTGTTTTTTTGTTTTTTAACATTTTTTATTTAGGAATGGCAATAAAATGCAATCCAGTGTATGCTCTCAGATGGTACAGTCAATATTTGCCACTCCAGAAGCCCTGTTTTAACATGTGTTTTTACTGCAGCTCTTTGAACTGGGTCACTCCTCAGATGCTGGGTGTGCCTTTCCCAGATAAGGAGACTGCTGTCACGGGTGACCCTTTTCTTCCAGCTATAACGGGTGATTGACTGCTTTGGTTTTAAGTCTATTTATATTATGTTTAAATATGTTGCACACCCATCACGCTGCATTGTCTCTTTCTCAGCCATAATTGAGATGGATGCCAAACGAGCGCCTCAGGACAAACTCATATGTGTGACCAAATGCAGCCAGCACGTCTTCGAAGCACTTTCCACCTCAAACACTGAGCCAGCCAATGCAGACGACTTCCTCTCGGGCCTCATTTATGTGGTTCTGAAAGCTAATCCCCCTCGTCTCCATTCCAATATGCAGTACGTGATCCGCTTTGGTCTCCCTCACAGTCTGATGGCAGGAGAAAGTGGCTACTATTTTACAAATTTGGTAAGTGTCAGGCAAATCAACCTCGCTATATTGTCTTAAGTAGTAGTAAGCTTGCCCTCTCTCATGCCTCTCCCCACTCCTCCTTTAGTCTTGTGCAATAGCCTTTATCGAAAAGCTCGATGGACCGGCACTCAACCTCAGTGCTGAGGAATTTGAGGCCTACATGCAGCGGCAGCATCTTCCCCGCAGTGCTAGCACGAGAGAGCAGCTTTGTTGTGACACACAAAACCTGCTGGAGGAGCTGAAGGGCCGACAGGAGAAGCTGGACCGAGGGGTGGATGTTCTCTACGCGGAGCTTCATAAATGGGTCCAAGCTGTTAACTCGCAGCTGGACGAGGCATTGACAAAGTTTGCTGTGGTAGAAAAGGAGATAATGGCCCAGGTTGAGCTCGCTGATTTTGAATCGTCCTCACCTCACAATGTGTCTCCACAGGAAGAGGACCAAGTTGTACTCGTAGATCAAGAACATGGTCCAAAAGACACAGACTGTTAGCTTTTTAAAAAAACAACAACAAAAAACAAACACCTCAAAGTCTGGTACTTGACTATTTCATTAGTAGCTCTAACTTGCTTGGGCAGCACAACAAACATTTTTGCTATGTCACATTTTAGGAGTTGTAAACTTTCAGACCTGGCGTGTGTGTGCTCATTTAAGATATGAAGGTTCCACTTCTTGAAGGAAACTTGCTATGTTTACGATGAAAAGTGTTTGAACGTACATGCCTTTTCTGGATGAAGGCCATTAAAAATGCAATCATAATATATTTATATGGTCTAAGCTAATATGAAAACAACACTCAGGAATTTAATTGAAACTGAGTTATTACTTAAAATGTATATTTTTTCTCATTAACCAATGTGCCTATATGAAGACCACTGTGAATCCAATGTTACAGGAAAGTATATCAGATGGCAACTGTGGACCACTACAAGCTGTTGTGTGTTTTTGTTCAATGAAGTGTTTCAGAGTTGTTTTATTGTTGCCAACATTCTGCCTTCAGAAAATGTGCACAAGTAGGTTCCTCTGTGCAAAAACATTCTGCTATTACTGTCAGTGTGCAGATGCACAATGTTTACTACTATTTAAAATCTACTGAGGAAATGAAGGGGTTTATAATAAATTATAACTAATTAAAGTATATTGAAGTAAACCACTATGATCTAACTTGTATTTGTCTCTGTGAACTTTTGAAGAAATCTGACATAAAGAAGCTTAATAGCCTTGCAGCAAAAATGTCTTTCTGTGGCCTTTCTGTGTCGAGTGTATATGTTCTCTCTGGTTCTGCATGAGTTCTCTCCGGGTTCTACGGCTTCCTCCCACAGACGACAAACGACATGTATGTGAGGCAATTTAAAGTCCAAATTGTCAGTAGGTGTGAGTGTGTATGGTTGTATTTCTTTCAATGTTGCTTTGCGGTGTACTGGCGACTTTTCCAGAGTGTATCCTGCCTTTGCCCCATGACAGATGGGATAGGTACCATCAGACCCCCGCAACCTTGAGTGCAGAAAGAAGTGGGTGTAGAAAAAAACGCAACCATTGCAGTAATGATGTCTTGATATTTGGTGATTTTTGCTGAGAGATTTTTAAAAATTCAGAAATAGGCTTTGATGCAAAAAATATATATATATTTACTCATCTTGGTAACCGGTATTTCTCACAACATTTATTTTATTTTATTTACGACAATTTAGAACAGGCGCATTTGCGCCAGCCTACTAAAACATTAGGTCCTTATGTGCGCATGTGCAGTAATGGATCCGACGTAGTCTCAAGAATAGGCAGACTTTTGAGTATGACAACAAAAAGCAGTCCTCTGGAGTCCGCAACGACCATGGATGATGTGAAGAATCTTATCAAGAGGAAAGACGACATTGAAGAGCAGATTAAAGCTTACTACGACGTCCTTGAAGACGTGAGTTTGCTTTTGAAGACTGATTTTAATGATGATGCAGCAGAAAGCTACAGCTAAAGTGTATTAAACCTGTTTAAAGTTAAAGTTGTTTATTTGTTTATTTTATTTGTTTGTTTTTTAACTACTTTTTGACAGCAAGGTGTCGGACGTCAGGGACCTTTGGTGGATGAAGAGGGTTACCCCCGGGCAGATGTAAATTTGTACCAAATCAGGGCAGCGAGGCACAATATTTCATGTAAGCTAGCAGTAGCATGTAAACATTCTGTGTTTGTCGTGTCTTCCTCTGTATCAAAGTAAAACAGTACGACTTCCAGTAACAACCTGCGAACGAAAATGTCTGTAACGATATGTTGGATATATGGAAACGCGTTAAAATATCCGTTATTCAGCCGGTTAGCATTGCTTGATATTTTAACAGCAAAGGTGGAAAAGGTATTCACATTCTGTACTTTAGTAGAAGTACAGATACTTGTGTCAAAAAAGACTGGTAAAAATAAAAGTACTGGTTCAAGTCCTTTACTCAAGTAAACCTAAGAAAGTATAGGTTCTGAAATGAAAAACAAGTTAAAAGTACTATTTATTTATTTATTTATTTATTTATTTATTTATTTAAATTAATGAAACAATACATTTGTTGATAAGCAGAGGTACACTGAAAATAATCTCCCTATAAAATATACGTTTATATTTAACTACACAACAGTGTAGTTCAAATAGCTCCACTTCAACAATTATAAGTGAATTACTTTTAACAGAATGTATTTCTTTGAAACCCTTTGAAACCAAAGTTACTGTTTTTCTGATGTAAGAGGTAGAAAGTACAGCCAATTTTTTGTAAAAGAAATTCTCAAGTAAGGTACAAATACCTGAAAAATCTACTTAGTACATTAACAAAGTATTTGTTCTTTGTTACTTACCACCTATGTTTCAAAGTCAACCATATCTCTACATCTTTGCACCATGTTTCTTTCACACATGAAGTCCACCAAACGTCCATCACTGGTTTATAAAGCTAGGAAAGTTGCATATTTTCTAAAAGTGTATTTTTTAGGTGTGCTGTCTACTTTAACGGTAGTGGTGTTTGTCAGGCTTACAGAATGACCATAAGGCCATTATGGTGGAGATTGAAGAAGCCCTGCACAAGCTGCACGCCCGAGAGAAGGCCAAGCGGGAGCAAGATGAAGCAGAAGCCCAGGTGGAGGCCATGGATCTGCAAGCCACTCCACCTTCTCCCTTTGCACGGGTGGATGCTGTGACCCAAGGGTCACCTGCCTGTGGAGCCGTGAGTGACGCAAACATACCTCCTCCAGGTTATTCCCATAAATAAGCTTATAAATGTTAGCTTTTGCTTCCTCTAAATGACACGTTTCTGTCTCAAAGGGACTCCGAGTCGGTGATGAAGTCGTTGAGTTTGGTTCTGTAAACGCTGGGAACTTCCAGAACCTCCAGAACATTGCCTCTGTGGTGCAGCACAGTGAAGGGGTAATTAACACAGTCACTTTGATATTTTTGCTTTATATATCACATTACATGTCTGATGTTATATCTAGATTGATGTTTGAGTTATGGTTTTGCTTTATATGTTCTAATTTTGTGGCGATTTTCTTTGTGGGGATTTCTTCTAAGTTTAAGAATCATGCAAGGAGGACTTCTGACAGTAAAAGTAATCAGTCAAATGATCAAACAGCTATTTCTGCACATGTATATTAAAATGAATGCCAGCTCTGCCAGATGTTTCATATTAAATGTCATCACATTTTGCCAACAGAAGCATTAGACGCGTTGTTAATCAGATGGCAACTCTATTTCCCGAAAAGCAGACTGGGATTTGCTCTTTTGTCACTGAGCATAAATTTCAATGTCATATTTTGTTCACAGAAACCACTGCATATCATAATAATGCGTGCTGGCCAGATGACCCACATAAGCCTGACGCCAAAGCGATGGTCAGGCCGAGGTTTGCTGGGGTGAGTGCTGGATCATTGCATTGAATGTCACCAGAGCACCAACGTCTCCTCTGCTTTCTCAACCTGACGGTTGTGCTAGGTCGCTGTGCGGCTGTTCTCTCATGGTTTTTGATTTACTGGATTCATATTCAACAAATGTGGACATATTTCAACGCGGCTAAATTGATGTTAGATCAACTACTAATAGGTATGAAGTAAGGCTTTTAAGTAGTACCTGTTTGTTCTCTTTCAGGTGCAACATAGTTCCAATTCAACGATGATCCACAGGACAGTTGTTTCACTACTGCCACTGATTCTACTGGATGATTCCAAACAGACCTGCTGCACACACTTCAGTTCATTTAGTTTCTCTAATTGAATATGAGCTTCTTCTTTTTTTTTTCATGTGACCGCATTCTTTATGATTGAGCTATTTTGTTTAACGCTCAATTAATAAACTTGGGTGATTGATGCTGCTGTTTGATCCTTTACATTCAAATGACTGAAGTGGCTCAGGGTTGGGATTTTCTGCAAGGACGTGGATTCTTCTGCAGCATGTACAGGTGAGGCAGTGGTTAGCGCTGTCGCCCCACAGCAATTGTTCGACGGGTTCGATTCCCAGGCCAGGGGCCTTTTCTGTTTGGAGTTTGCATTTTCTCTCTGGGTCTGAGTTGGTTCTCTTCGCGTTCTCTAGGTACCTACCACAGTCCAAAAACGTACAAGTGAAGTGAATTGGAAACTCTAAATTGTCCACAGGTGTGTGTGAATGGTTGTCTGTCTTTGTCTTTCTATGTGGCCCTGAAGAAGAAGGTTGTGAAGGAAATTCAATGGAATAGGTCTTGTGTTTGGCAAAAAGTGTGATTGAAGGGATAAACAGATGCTATAAAGTCCACGTACACACCAGAAACTCTACCCTTTGTATCTTAATGAGATAATGAACCACTAACAAAACGTCTATCTTGAACTGAGTAAAACTTTCAGTTGTGCATGATGTATGTAACACAAATAACAAGACAATACATTAGAAAAGACAGACTTTCAAAGATCACATTTTCATTGAGCAACAAAACATTTGAAAAATGTATTTTATTTAAAAAAATTCAAATAAAACTTCTAAAAATTTATTAACTTGATAGAAGCAATCAAAATGCAATGCAAAACAAATTCAGTCTTATGAACCAATGACAAATACTTGAAAAAGGTACCTGAATGCATCAATATTATTGCTTCTCATAATTCTCTGAATATTTGCATATTCATTGGGATGAGGCTGTTTAAATACTGTCTTCAGGGGTGCCGCTGGCAATTTTGGGCCATATGATTATAAATCTTTAGGGGCACACACCACCCCATGACTGCTGGGCCCATAGAATCATCAATGATATCCTATGATATCCTATTCAGACTGTCTTAAAAATCAAGCATCAGCAGTCAGACAAATCAGTGCCTGTTCTCATGATTTATCACAAATTATCAGTTATCAGAGGAAATAAATTACAAACCACAGAAAAATATTCTGTCAATTATTTGAGCTTCTTCTTTTTGGGCTTGACCATCTGTGGAAGTTGGATTTTGAAGGCAGTCCTGAAAAAAACAAAAATGACACTTGTGATGTCAAATGGGTAAAAAAGAAATCTGAACTGTTGATTTTTTTTTCCCATTAGTGTTCAAATTGCAAAAGGTAGATTATATAAAAAAAACTTACTCGCATGTCGTACAGATGGGACTGAAATTGCAGAAAACTACAAGAAAAGAAAAGTTATGAATCATTTATTAGTAGTTACATGACTGTCTTACATTTGCTAGTTTGACGTGCTACTCAGACTTACTTGATAGGCACACTGAGCACACGTAACCAATTTCAATGAGGTTCCGGTGGCAGAAGCACGCCGCTCTGTAGTCGACGTGCGTTGGCTGTGGCAGCATCAGCTTGGAGCGCTGCTCCGAGTCGGGCAGGAACACCCACTGTTCACAAAACACTGTCAACACAGAGCCCCGTCTTTGCCGGAGGAAAGCAAATATAGAAAAGTAAAGGCAACTTCACCAGGAGGTATTGTGCTAGGGCAACTTTCTGGGGTATCTTGAGGTACAATCCTCCGGTTATATCGCAGGCCTGCAAAAAAACGCACATCTGAACTGGCTACATGCAAACCAGAACTTCACAGTACCAGGGTTGCCGAGGCAGCTGATGATACTGTTAAAGCGGCGACGACAACATGGAAGCCTTCAAGTTCTAAGACCTTGGGGCAACTGCAACAGGCAATAACGCACCTGCTGAAGGAGACCTGAGTCCGAGTCCAAAACACAGGCGTCTATTAGAGTGTTCTGTAGCGAAATACAAGAGAGTCGGTGTCACAGTCATCGCATGTGCATACATAAGACACACACGCTTGAACAATACCTGTTTCTGAGCAGCAAAGATGACGTTCATGAAGTTCATGTACTGGCGTGCGCAGTCCTCAGCAGCTTTTATCACCTGCTCAGCAGAACGTAGGCAGTTTTTTTTTTTCCTCTTTCAAATCAAGAGAATACAGACATTGAGCAATTTCACAGTGAGATCGTTAATAGCTCACCAGTATTCTTGACTTTATCTCCTGTCCAACTAAAATGGAGGGGCAACAAATTAAGATCAACAAAATTAACACCACAGGAAATTACTTTTAAATCAAACACTGAAAACTTTGACTCACCCTCCACCTCTTTTGAGACTCGATTAATGTCTTTTTAATGACGCTGTTAAAGAAAATGTTCTTGCCAGAGATTAGCTGTACACAGTTAAAAAAAAAAAAGTTATAAGAAAAATACCTGCACATAAAAAGGAGACACCAGCAAATCAAAATAACATAAAACAGATAATAAGATGCTAATAACTGTAAAGGACAATCAACATAACCTCAGTGAAGATTTTTTGCAAATACTATTTTAAGGATACAGCAGAGAGCTTTGGCAAGGGATCCAGCCAGCAGAGTGTCATTGGAGTTTCCACTCACTTCAGCTGTAACTTTACAAGCCAGTTAGTTTAGATACATTTTCTTTAACCGTCGCATCTGCACATTGCTATTTATTTGCAGCAAATTACTTGAAGAAGGAATGAAACAAGACTTACTTTTTGACATGACATTCTTGATCTCTTCAACCATGTGCTTGTTGGCGACTGACAGGAGTTCATATTTTCCATCGCCGCAGGAGGACGCCTCATCTTCACCGTTGTCGCCACTCTTCCAGCTCTTATTGGGATACAGGAAGTGACTGCAAAAAAGCAGGCACATTAGCCAACTAGGACAAACCAAAATAGATGACCCATCACTTCATCACCTTTTTTAAAAGTATATTTTATTCAGTAGCATTGCTGCTACAACCATCACTTCTAAAAATCAGAGGAAAGGACGTGAAAAAGCCGCAAATGATTAATGAGGAATGTTACAAGTTAAAAGCTACAGTAGCGTTCTCACTGGGTTTCACGAATATGAAGTGATATACAAGGAAGGAAGTTTTAGAATTGTGTATACAAAAAACAAACAAAAACAAAAACAAAAACAAAACAGAAAACCCTTTGAATGCTTTAGCCTGATTTATTCACCTATCTTGACAGTGGCTGGCAATGACGGCCAGCTTGTGTGTCCTACTCATGGCCATGTGTGAGTTCCCGAACACCATGATTGCATCCAGGCACTTGGACAAGGTGAACTGATGGGAGAAACGAAAATAGGTAAGTCACATACTGTTTAATACAGAACATACATCTAATTTTGTTTATGATTTTAGCACCTCTGGGTCACGCTGTGCTTGCTGCCCCCAAAATATTGGATTCACATCAACGACGATTACGAGGAGGTTGATTTCATCGTCTGCAGAAGGTACAAAACTAGTGTTAAAAGCATCAGTACCAGCTATGCAAGCACTCGCAGAACAGTTTGCATACCGACTATACAACCAATGACAAATTTAAGTCAATGAATTTTATGACCCATATTTGCAATGCAATCAATGTAGACGAATGCAACGTTACCTGACGACATCACGGCGAAGTGTTCGTCCTTAGTGCGAGACAAAGTGGTATTAATTATTACAAGTCTTATCTTCGGGTAACGTTGATTCTTCTCCCGAACTACTACATTTTTCCAAAGAACATGGAGCAAATGTGTTATAACAACCTATTCTAGTAAAAATAAATAAATAAATAAACTTCTAAACGTGAAATCTAATTTAACAAACGCCAGCCTCAACGGTAAAGCAACTTCTCACGGCATCAATGCTGCTAGGCTATTTTACGTCATCAGTCTGCGACCAGACCCTACCTTTCTTCTAAATGAACGTCGGAATTCGATACTTGAAATAACGTTACATTTGTAATTGCTACAGACATGATTATTTAAAACACAACACTAACATGATTAGTATTATTCTTAGATGCAAGTTTATAAAGTTTTAAGTTATATGTCAGCCGAAACAAGGCTCACTGCTGCCATCTGGCGTCTAAAAGGATTGTTCTATTCAGCCACAAGATGGTATCCTCATAAAATAAAAACGAGGTAAACAGGAAGTTCGACAGTTGATTTGTCGTAACTGGCAACAATAATCAAATGATTCATGTATATTCCATATATTATTTTGAATAAATATAAAGATTCGATTTTCCAATTAAAACAATGTAATTTTCATAGAACCAATTGACAAAACATATTCTGTATACATTGTGAAAACTCAAACTTAAAAACAACAACACATAATTCCAAAAACATTACACTAGAATATAATCATTATATAATAGTTAATGCCTTACATCAAACCTTATCTGCGAAAGTTGGTGTTTGAATTATATAAGTAGCACTTATTTAGATACCTTAATTTAGATACAAGTTTTTTTTGGAGCTTGCAAAAAACACGTCACAATGTGGGGGCATATTTCGTTTATTTATTTATTTTAATAATAAAAAATAAAATAAAATAAACAATGACAATGCTTGAGTCTGATTATTTACACTTGGCGAGTCGTTGGTTCTTGAACATAGTTCTGTATCTCTCAGTTTGATAGACATCTGAGTCAATGTCCTTGTTAGACACGTTCAAAGTCACATATACATCTCCATTGACCTCGGTGATCCTGTGAATTCTCTGTTTGACACCTTTGGAGCGCCAGTGTGTTCTCAGAGGTTTGGCTGAGGGATCATCAACAGCTTGATACAGTCCTTCCCCTTCTGTCAGTGTAATCTTGTACTTGTGCCATGGACACACGATGCATTGTTTACCATCAAACTCCTACGTTGAGAAAACATAAGGACAAAACAATTAGCAACAATAATGGCAGTTATGCATCAGGATTTCACAGTAATAATAACAAAGTCATATGCAACTGACCTCAATGTCTCCACACTGTAATGGCCCACCTGAATCTGTTGTGGAGAAAAAAACCCAAGATGAAACATTTTATTGCTATGAGCAGGCCAAAGCTTAAAATATAATAATAATAATAATAATAATAATAATAATAATAATAATAATAAAACATCCACACATTTAGAGCTTACGATAGCAGCGCAAATCCATTGCATGAAGCCGACCCTGGTGGTGCAGGATCAACACATCCCTGCATCCGTCCACCTGTAGCGTCAGGCGTCCACCCTTCACGATGTCTTCCTTCTTCCCAATGAAGTGGGAGGCAGGTGGTGGTGAGGAGGAGCAGGCAGCAGGAGGAGAAGAGGTGGAGGAGGTCTGAGAGGCATCTTCATCCGACGACATGTCGGTCATTACGTCCAGCAAGTTACAATACGTGTAAAATTGTGCATGTCCAGATACTATAGTAAACAGTATACTAAAAAAAAAGTTATTACAGTACCGCCCCCCCGGAAAATGTCGAATCTGTGCTTTAAAGAAAAACTGAACATTCAGTCCAACTGCCTCTGTATATCGCATATCCCGGAACAATCCTGCTTAGACCACATATAATTATAGCACACTAATACTTAAGAAAGACGAAAAACAATTTACACAGGAGCCATGTTTCCACACGGGCTACGCAATAACTGAGCGACGGTGCACATCGATGACGTTGTTCCTACAGCGGGAGTCCATAATAACGCGTCTACGACTGGGAGGGGCCAAAAGGTGCATCACAAAAACAGGTTGCTATGTGGACGTTTTCAATTTTTTCCCCCCCGACGCTATTAAAATTAAAACCTCAGCTCAGACTCGTGTCGTTTAATACACGAAAAACAAAAATCACCACACAGAAAAGAGGAGAGGGTGTGTTGTAATCTTGTTGCACATACTAAATTTTCTGTCCACTCATCAGCTGGAACTTGATTGATGTTTTTCCTTTTATTCATTCATTCATTCATTCATTCATTCATTCATTCAGTCATTTATTTATTTATTTATTTATTTATGTACTTATTTATGTTTTTTTATTTATTTATTGCATATTTTGCATTTGATTGTCAAGGCTTTCCGTTTTTTTTTTTATTGCTCTCAGCGGTCCCTCCAAAGAACAGTTGTATCTGATGTTGCTAATCACTAACGTCAGTATCAATATGTATGCGTTTCACCTGTTTGATCTGAACCCTAATGAAAACTCTTGAATTAAAGGGCATATGGTTTTAACCTTTTGTCGGCCATTTAACTTCAAATGCATTCCCTATAAGAGTTGACTTATTGTTTTTCTTATCTGTTATTTGGCTCACCCACACTATTTGACAGTCAACAATGCTCGTCTGAAAAAGAATTGGGTAATTTTTTTTTATTGTTATTATTTGTGAGACAGCAACATTCTATCTTTTTCAACCACTTTAATCTGTATTAAAGCCGAGGCCCATACGTTTTTTTTTTTTCATTAAACCCTGGTCCGGTAGCTTTTAAACCTTTCAAAGAATAAAGGGAGCCTTGAACTGCCTGGGAAATATGGTATTCTCAACGCATTCAACCACTTTGTTGGTGTTACGTTTTACTTTGTCTTTGATATTTCCCCGTTGGAATGCGAGTCGCCTGAATGTTCTTACCATAAGGATCGTAATAGACGCGCACTACGGTTGGCTAAGAACTGTGAGAATGAAAGAAACAAACAAAAAAATCCACATATTTAATGTCCATTGAATTAATGTCAGTAAAGTGAGATTATGCTGCGATACGTTTGATGCCACAAATGCAACAAGGGCTGACTGTCGCAAGTATATGGTCCGCCTGTCGCCTGTTTTTGCATCGTGTTAAATTTTGGTACGTCATATTATTATTCGGCTTTTAAAATGCTCTTCTTGTTTCCCCTTTACATGTCATTTTTGTTCGTTTAAGAGCAAAATCTCCCGATCATTATCTTGCTTCTGAAATAATACGTCTTCAAAACTAAATGTTTAAATTAAAAAAAAAAACGAGACTAACAGAGGCGTTTCATCTTTAGACATTCTTTAGGGGGCAAGTTCAGTCTGAGCGGCTCTTTGTCTGAAGAGCAGGTCGGTTGGTGGACATTAAGCTCTCGGAGGGATTATCTTCCCTTCCATGCAGAGTGCAGTCACATCGACCATCTCTCCGCAATCGTACATACTGTATAACGCCTCGGATCTGTTTTCCTCCGCTCGGTCTCCCAGTTGAGAGCTGCCTTCACAATCCTGCGCGAAAACAGAAGCGCCCTCCCCCCCAACCTGTCGTCTCGTCGTTATGGAGACCAACTTGGTTTACGGAAATAGTGTCACGGCTCTATTATAGTAACTTTGTGAAATGTATTTTTCAAGACGAGATTTTTTTTTGTTGTTGACTTGGTTGGTAAAAAGTCTGAAGTGAATCAGGTAGGTCTAAGTTGCGTTTATTTTTCATACATAGAGAACATCGCGTGTCACAGTATTATAAACATATAAATTGTTTTCCTGACTTTATAAATTAAAATGCTTATTTTATCTCACTTTGTAGACAATTGTGATCATGTGGTGATCCACCTCACTCTGGTGGTGCTTTTTTTTTCCTGCTGGTCAGACAGTGATGTTACTTTAACTACGTGACAGGTCAATTTTAATCTGTTTAATGTTGGAAATGATACTTGGCCTTGTAGCAAGAACTGCTTCAAGAACACAGTAGTGTGCGGGACGTTTTGCCACAAATCTATGCTTATGATGAGCTACTTACTGGGTAAAGGCTGTACTATAGCAGCACCACTACAGCTGACAGCCCATCTAATGTTGGAGTCAACTCAGTTGCATGCCTGCTATATTTATCATATTTGCCACATTACAGAAATGCATTGCATTGCTGAACTATGCTGGCCCCGTGCGGAGCGAGTGTCAAATTACACCACCACACTGCACCGCGTTCTGTCCTGTTCTTGAGTGGTGCAGCGCAGGGTGATGACACAGTGACCAAGTCGGTCGTTGTCTAGGGAAGCTCAGCATGCTGTAGATTGTCTGCAGACATTTCAGGTCTGAAAATATCTTTCACTGCTCGCTGATAAACAACAATTAAAAAAAACACAACTGAGTTTTATAGTATTTTCGTGATGGTTTTGGCCTCTGCCATATGTTAGTGTGAGTGAAGTACCTTGTCTGCCATCCACAGGATAGGCCGAGATTGTATGTTAATGGCGGAATACCCAAAGTCACGAAGGCTTTATAATCGACTAAAAGCATATGGACTTCAGCATCACTTTGGCAGGCAAGCAGACTGTACTGACTACTAGTGCATTTAAGTGGGACTCACCTGATCCTCCTCTCTCTGCTGACCATCTGTTCTTCTCTGCCCGCACCCCCCGTCCTTCAGGTTTACCTCTGCTGGTCTCTGTTGTGTAGCTCACCTTCGAAGCCTGGCCATCGAGGATTACACTCTTTTAGGAATCTGCTCTGCAGAGGAAAGTTCCAGACTGTCCAAACTGATCCGAAATGTCAATTTTGAGCGAGTTCCTCTGTGTGGACAATCAGACTATGAAGATTACATAGATGAAGGTTATTTCCCGTTGTTTGACGATAATGATGGTCAAGTGTGCACAGCTTCAATCTTAAACCCTCTTTTTCTTTTCTTTTCAACTGAATCGACAGCCCTTCACAAGAACCAACACGTGCCTGCATTCCCAGAGTTTGACGGGCAAAGAGAAAAGTTAGCTGCACGCAACGGCAAATCTGGCATGGAAATAATCTGCGCGCACAGCTCCAACGTCTGTAGATCACCAAATGGTTCCTCGGCCTCAGAATCGAAATCCGGGCCTAAGCGAGTGACGACTCAAATGTTCAGCGGCAAAGTGGCGAGGCAGAGAGACAGGAAAGGAACCTCGAGGAAGCAAAAAGTCCATACCAAGATGAATAACAGAATGGATAATAAACGCATTGCTATGAAGGTACCAATTTATGAATTAAAGACAACTGTGAGCTACAACTATGGACTGCCACTGAGTTCCCTCCCATCTCCTGAGAATAAGTGAGTATAAGTATTTTGTTTAGTTTCCACTCACATTTCATCACTTTGTGAAAATAAATACCAAACTGTTCTTAAACCAACTCTGGAAATACTTAAGGTATTTATAGCTTGTCTGATTACCAAATTATTATTATTATTATTATTATTATTATTATTATTATTATTATTATTATTATTATTTATAAGTTGGCTGTGTGAAAGACTTCACCTGCACAAGCGCCCACGCAGTCATCAATAATGCTGCAATGTAAACACCCTCTATAACCTCTGGAGCCTGTGAGCATGACTCTTTTTTTTTTTTGTCACCCGGTTATCTTTTTTTTTTTTTTTTTTTTTTTGAGGAGTGACAGCGGTGATAGCTCCCTGTTACAGATTGTCTGTGATTGCAGTGTGCGTGTCAGGCAGCCAGTGGGCCAGCGGATCAGCGTCTGCGTGAGGAAAAGACCTCTAACACTCAAAGAGTGCAAGAGAGGAGTGGAAGACGTGGTGACGGCGCCGAGCGAACACTGCGTGAATGTCAGCGAACGGAAGGAGTCGGTGGATCTCAGGCACTACATACTGCAGGTGCATCAATACCTCAGCGTCCATGGATGGAAACCCATTGTTGACAGGAATCGAGCAGCCGTGTTCATTTCAGGTCTTTTTTTCGTTCCCCTCACTCTCTTGTTTGTGCAGCACAAGTTTTACTTTGACCAAGTTTTTGGAGAGCACTGCTCCAATGAGGAGGTGTACCAAAGGACGGCGTATCCTCTCGTGCAGCACATGCTCAACGGGTAAGACAGGATAGATTCAAGTCAAACACAGTTGTGGAGATGTATTCACACTTTTGGAAGCTTTTGCCTCTTGTTGTTGTTGTTTTTTTTTTCTGTTGTCAGTTTTCCTTTCTAATGTATTCACAAACTTATGTTGCATGCACGTGCACCCACAGAGGCAACGCCACCTGCTTTGCATATGGCCAAACAGGTGCAGGGAAGACTTACACGATGTTGGGTTCCTCTACTGAGAGACCGGGCTTGTACATGCTGGCAGTGCGGGATATTTTTGCTCATATCTCTACCACACCGAGCCACTCACCATTGCTGGTGTACGTCAGTTTCTTTGAAATTTACTGTGGTCAGCTGTATGACCTGTTAAACCACAGGAAAAGGTATGTTTATTTGCCTTTTAGTCTGTATTTTAGTACTGGGATGTGTGATTAACATTTGTATCCTTATATGTATATATATCTCTCTATATATATATATAGAGAGATATATATAGATATGTGTGTGTGTATATCTATGTATATATAAATATATATATTTTTCCCTTTCGTCCTGCTTCACTCACTATACACAGATGAACAGTGTTGCTTCTTTCTTTAGATTGTATGCCAGAGAGGATAGACATAATGTGGTGCACATTGCTGGTCTGCATGATGTCAAAGTGGAATCCATCGGCTCAGTGTTGGAGGTTTGCTCCTTTCATTTGAAATGCCCACACTGCGGTGTTAGACGTGACCTTTTGCTAATCTGAAATGTCTTTTTTTTTTTTTAAAACATAACCATTGCATAGTCGTGATGCAGCACACATCTTAATTCAATTTTAGCTCACGTTGTTGCTATCCAGAAATATTAAGGTGGAATTATTTTGCAGTTAATGCTACAGTTTTTTTTTTTTTTTTATGACAAAGCCTCTTTTTTTTTCTTCTCATATACATAAAGGTAATTTCACATGGCATGGCTGTGCGCACACAAGGGACCAGTGGTGTGAATCCACTCTCCTCTCGCTCCCATGCAATGCTTCAAATTCAGCTAAAACATCCAAACCAGCAGATGGTTGGGAGGTGAGTTGAAATACAATGTCTACTTTTTTTTGTTGCTTTGAAACATCCTGATCCAAATGCTGCTCAGGGTTTTTTTTTGCTCAATGTAGATCTGTTTCAAATCTGAGCGATAACGGCGTGTGTTTTCGTATGCGCTTGTAGAATATGGTTTGTTGACTTGGCCGGAAGTGAGCGGGCTTCCGAGACAAAAGAAACCGACAGGCGTAATCGAATAGAGGGAGCTGAGATAAACCAGAGCCTTCTGTCGGTGAGATGCAATCGCGTATGCTCATGTACTCTGAATGCCAGAATTAAACAAAAGGCATTTGTGAGTTTAAAATATTTTTTTCTCTCTCCATTTCCCGTTGTATTAGCTTAAAGAATGCATCCGGTCCCTTGATCAGAAACAGTCACACACACCTTTCCGACAAAGCATACTCACCCAGGTAAGAAGGCCTCAGAAACTTGGGAATTCACATAATTTTGTCCATTTTGTTAAATGCAATGTGTTTATGTTGTGCTTTTGCATCTCTAGGTCCTGAAAGACTCATTTGTTGGGGACTCAAGGACATGCATGATTGCTAACATCTCTCCAGGTCACTTAGCAACAGATCACACACTTAACACGCTGAGATATGCAGATCGGTAAGTATGTGTACGGTATAATTGACCCGTTTATTAGCTTTCATAGAGGCAACTAGTTGTCGACAGTGACAGCAGTACATCCACTTTATTCCAGGGTGAAGGAGTTGAGAGGAAATCATGGTCACGAAGGTCGAAGAATCAACACAGTGCCGCCTGCCAAACACAACCTGCCCAGCAAAAAAAGCTGTAGGGAAGGCAGCAGTGTTGCCACCCAAGGGAAAAATCTCCTGAACATTCCCATTGGGCCCTCAAAAATATTGGACCCAGGGGATCCAGCTTTCTGTTCCACACCCAAGAGAGGCGGAGGAGAGAAGGACGCTTTTGCAAATACGAGACAAGGAAAAAGACCTGGACAATTCACACGGATTAGGGACTTGCAGAGAAAATGTGTCAAGGGAGAGAAAAAAGCTAGTGGCAGGGAAGTTAGGGAAAAATATATAGGGAATAAAGCAAAGGACACAAATCATGACAAAATGAGCACGACGGGAATGGTCTTTGGAAAGGCAACAACCAAGAATCCTTATGTACCTACTCTCGGAAAAAACTCGGAATCCAGAAACAGTGAAAAAGAGAACCAGCAGCTCACCTTGACGGGGGACAATGAGGATCGGTGCAAGGAACACAGAGAATGTGTGAAAATAAGTAGTGGAATGTGTGCCGAAGAAGAAGTTCTCAGGGAAAGGTGCTTGCAAGGTTTCAATGAAAAGGATAAAGTGAGGAAGCGGCATCTGAGGCAATATCACCAGCAGCTGCAGCAGTGCTGGCCCTTATCTGCCTCATCATCTCATGTTTCTCTCTCCGAGCAGACGTCCCACCCTCCCCCCTCGACCTTCCAACAGACCTCCAACATCTCAGCTCCTGATCTCATGTGCAGTGATTTGGAGAGGGAATTGAGGAGGAGGTTGAGTGTTTGGATGGGGGGGAACAAGGAAGTGTCATCACCAGTCCTGGGTGAAGTGATCGATGTAAAAAGTAAAACCTGGCAGACAGGCCAAGAAAATGCAGCTGAAGTTGGTGCCGGAGACTTGAGTGTTTCCAGTAAGGAGGGCACGATGCGAGAGGAGGAGGGCACGGAGGCAGGATATGGGAGTCTGAGGAAAACCCAAGAGCAGAAGTCCAAAGAGGGAGACTGGTCAGCTGGGCGAGAAGGAGAGGGGGAGTGGAGGTGGGCTTGGGCTGCCTCTTCAGGGGTGGCTGAGATGGACGTGGGTACAGAAGTGAAGAAAGATGACGCCAGTAGTTTGGGTTACAACTCTGATGACATACAAGAAGAAGAAAAAACAGTTGTCTCCACTCGAGGCATCGAGAGTCTGTCTACTACGTCGTCCTGCTGCAACTCTGAACCCTTAAGCGTCTTGCTATTTCAAACCAATCAAAGAATTGATCCAAGCTTTCTCCATGAGGAGGAGCAGAGCAACTTTCAGCTTTATCCTCTCGAGAATGGGAAGGGAGGAAGGAAGGATGACAAAGGTTTGTCCTTTTTGAGCTGTCAAGCGAAGGGCCTGGGATCAATTGAGCAGCCTGGAGGAAGACACAACAAGTGTTCTCTAAACCACGAACATCCCAGAATAGGTAGATATTCACTCTCCTTATGCCTGAATGTGCGTTTTTAAAAAGGTGATATAACATGTTTGTTTCTCTTATCCAGGGATGACAAAACCCTCTATCCCTGAAAATACGCCAAACCTCCTTCAAGGTCACAAGAGCATTTCCAAACCCCAGACCACACCCGTCACCGGCACCCTGTCAACTCCGGAAAGGAGAACTGACAATTCCCATTCTGCTCTCACTTGTTCAGAAACCACACAGTCCTGTAGAAACACTACTTTGCCCAGACTGCTACATCAAAGAACAGACGAGGCCCAGCAGAATTCAAAGCCGCAACGGGAATCTTTGCTAGGCCCTACAGCAGCGACACAGCAGTATCATACAGGACACTTGAAACAGGCCGGCCAATCAAAGCCGTCACCTTGGCTGAAAACTGTTGCAAAATCAAGTCATGGAGAAATAACACCCACAATCCATCTGTGCACAGGTGAAGACTTGCACCACGCCCAGTAAGTACCCTGAAATCATGTTTCTGTTTCAGAAGTGGCCCTAATCTCATTGTGTAGGATAACAACAGACGGTAAGATCGTTGTATCTTGTTTTGTTTCTGGAATTTAGGTTGCAGGTGGTGGAGGCCCATTGGGACCAGACTAAAAATATGCAAACTTTATTTCTTGAAGAAGAGACACTTCTCTACCACCAACCCGATATGGTCAGAAAGCTGTGATTGTAGCTTTTGTGCACAATGCAATGGGATTTTTTACTCTCTGATTTTCTTCACAGGCGTTTGGCGAGTATATACACAAACTGTTGGAGGTCATGGAAAAAAAGGCTAACAGCGTGAACAACGTGATCGCACAAGTGCAGACATACCTGATGGCCAGTCACGCCAAGCAGTCATGATCAACTGTAACCGGATTACCTTGTGGGGGACAATAAACATGGCATTGAGCAAGATCAGCATTTTTTCTGCAAATGTTTCAGTGGCTTTAAAAATAACAAATAATGTCTAAAAAAAATGTATGGGAGCAAGATGTGTTGGGATCTTTGCTTGTACATCCCCCATAGATCGAGGTTTTGTTGTTTTTTTCATTTGGTGTGTCTGTTGTCACTCAAGTCCTAATTTTAAAATTTATTGTACAAATGGAAATAAATGAAAAATTGTCAGATTTATCCAGAATTGAAGCAAAGTGATTAATTACATTTTGGAATAAAATAATAAATAGAATAAACTTTTCCAGGCTGTATTTGACGGGTCTGAGTCGAACACATTATGCTGGAGCTGAGCTGTGCAATCAGAGGCCTGCCTACCCCAAAAGTTTAGCTTCGATTTTATTTCTAACTTAAGCAGGTAATGCAAGTATACAAAATCTATGAGGGCTCAGGGAAGGCAGCAAATGAAGTAAAGTAAAAATACTTTGTTACTGTACTTAAGTAGATTCTTCAGATATCTGTGCTTGAGTTTTTTTCTGAAAGCTTTTTAACCTTTACACTTTACACACAAATCCAATGACATTGGAAAAGCATGTTTGTTGCTATTGTGTTTAAAAGTGTTGACAAATTTTCTTAGAAGTAAACCACTTATACAAGAGTTATTGTTGCTTGAAGTGGAGCTATCTGAACTATACTGTTGTGTTGTTAAATATAAACCTGGATTATACTTTAAAGGGAGATTATTTAGTGTACATCAGTTTATCAACAAATGTTTGTTGCATTCTTTTTCTTTTTTACCAAAGCACATTTCAGAACCTCTACTTTCCTATTTTTACTGGAGTAAAGTAGTTGAGTAGTTTTTTTTGTTTTTGTTTTTGTACAAGTACCCATTATTTTACTTAAATACAGAATGTGAATACTTTTGTCACCTCCGGAAATCAGCTAAGACTGTGTGCTAACCCGCCATTACGGTTCTTTCAATTCAATTAATAAAATCTACGAATACATGGTACAGCAAGAGCTCAGGTAAAGAAGTTACCTCGCTGCATCGCACCTGTCTTTTGTCTCGCCCACCATGGTGCAAAAGGTAACGCACAGTGACAAAGCGCGCTCTTTGGCGAGAACGCGCGTGTCGTTGTGCGGTGTTGAACCACGTGATGACATGGGCGGGCTGTGGTTGGCGGGTTTGGCTTCAGAGCGCTGAACGTCGGCGCGGTGGGTCACGTGACAGCAACTGCTGCTGCTGCTGCTGGCTGAGCGAAGCGTGTTAGTAGGTAAACGAGATAATCGGTATTTGTTTCTGGTACTTTCTTTCAAAAACTATTTGAATTCTTCGTTCTACATGTCGATCATTTTCGAAATTAGTTGAGGGAAATCATGATGGGTTAGCGCGGAAGACCGCTCTTGTTAGCAAACTAGCTAGCTGCTTAGCTTTGTGTGCGTACTCGTGCTGCATTGTATTCGAACAGGCCGTTCACATGCCAGGAGTTGCTAGCATGCTGTTTCTTTCTCTTGCGTCTTGATGTAAATGTGCGACACATGTCTTGAAATTTTTTTCCCATCTATATCCTGCCAGTGTCTTTCTATTGATGATAAAAAATATACGTTATTGACAGTTTAATTTTTTAGATAGGTATGTTGTCTCGTATTATTCTTCAGCCTCTCAGGTTAGCACAGAACGTTAGCTTGTCGGTTCACACAAAAGGGTACACGAGCAGCAGCGGACCACCCCACCTTTTTGTGATTATGGTTTTATAAGTCATTCAGGTGATGCGCTCTTGAAAAACATCCACCATAAAAGAAATTCATTTTTCCGTCCCTGTACTTTTATTTTTGCATTCGAATGTGGCACAGTAGCGGCAAAATATATATATTTAAAAACACAGAACAAAGACGGGATTAGCAAGGCTCATGCTAACGTGAGCTAGCGCAACACAGTGTAAGCAGCATGAGCATTAGACGGTGCGTATATTTTTTTTGTTGGTTTCAAAAAACAAAAACAAACAGTGAAAGAAAGTCGAAAACTGCCCCCCCTCCGCCACGATAATTTATTTCTTCACGCTAATATAATTTTGAACATCGCTGCGTCGTCCTTATTTCCTCCTTTTATCTAGTGTCGTCAAAGTACCAGACTTTTGTGTAGATACACGGTTCTCGGTGCTCTCTCGCTGTCATTACATGAGATGACATCATGATCGCTATCGGCACGTTCGGCGAACAACAATCCGTGGCTGCGCGTTCCAACGCTAGCTAACTTATTTGCTTTCGTTTTTAGGCTCGGCCTTTGTTCGGTCGTCGTCAACTTCCATTTGTTCTTAACACAAATGTCTATCACCGTCCCGTCAGCTTCCGCCGTGGTGAAACAAATCATAAAACTCAATACATGTGCGTCTGATGTTTTCCTGCGAGACGCCGAGAGTTTGTAAGCTGACACCGGACAGTCCCCTTTTGGGTGGCTAAATTTAAACTGGGGAGGCGAGGACGACAGATGGGCTGATAGTCTTACATGGTATACTTGACACAGTGCGCCTCTATCTATATTCAGAGTCATACACCAGGGCTGTGTTTTTCACCGACTCGTGGAATCTGGTGCAATACAACCATCTCATAGTTGTTTTCTCTCTCTCTCTCTCCCCCCCCTCCCTCCTCCAGGTTTTTCTATTTTGTACATACATTGTTTTGTATATACTGTATATGATGACGTCAGTGGCCAGCAATCAAGCCCGGGGATCTCGGGACAAACTGCTGCCCGCCACCACACAAACGACACAGCCACAGAAACAGATACAGGTAGGTTTGCAACAAACCCATGCAAGAGGATTACAGAATTTAAAAGACGTCGCATATTTGTCATGAAAGTTGTGAACCGTAAAAGAAATCTGTATCTCTTCAATTATTTTATTTTGAGTAGGCACCTTCACCATCCAATGCTGTAAATAACCAAGATGGCGCAGGTTTCTGTTGTACTGGTTTTAACAGATTTATTACTGTATTTACTCATCGATTTCTTTTCCCTTTTTTTTTTTCAACCAGGCCACAGCAGAACAGATTCGTTTGGCCCAAATGATCTACGACACAAATGATGCAGACTTTGAAATCAAGATCAAACAGGTAATGCGTTTCTAGACGCCTTTGTTTTTTAAGGCCTGGCCATACCAAGGAGACTCAACTGATTGGCGCATCCACATCAGTACAACATCAGCCTCTGCACACGAGAGCCATGGCAGCTAGAATCAGTTTTCATGTTTCCCAAGGGGTCATTTATTTGTGGCGTTAGTTAAACACAATAATACAAACCTGCAAACAAAATTCAACATATAATTAATATAATAGTTTATTTACAAATTTTGGATTTTGATTGGTTACCATTGTTTCTATCTGGCTCTGAAATCCAAAATCTCAAAAAATACAAAATATATTGTTTTGTTATGGTTGTAGTTTAAACTCCATCCTTGTAAATCATTATTTTATTTTATCATAGTTCTCTTGAAAGTTTCAATTCTCACTCAAAGTGCCTGTTTTGTTCATTCCTAGCTGATCGAGGTTACTGGGAAGACTCAAGATGAGTGCATGGTCGCCCTCCACGACTGCAACGAAGATGTAAACAGAGCCATCAACTTCCTGCTGGAGAGCACCACCGACACTGTAAGCATCTGTGCACGCATACCCGTACATGCACGTCAACTGTCCACACAGGTGTTTGTTATAATACTTGTTATAATAAAAATCCTTTGTCAGAACTCTTGGGAGACGGTGGGGAAGAAGCGCAGCCTGGGTAAGGAAGGAGGGTCATCGGAGATCAAGGAGGCGAGGGAGAAGAAAGGAGGAGAGAGGGAAGCCAGTCGTGGACGAGGGGGAGCCAACAGGCGAGGCAGAGGGATCAGTCGAGCTCGTGAAGGTAAGAAGAGCCGCTAGAGTTGTCGAGAGGCAGTTTGTAAAAATAGTATTTTCCTAAACATCCATGCATGTCATGGAGAAGATCTCAAAATAGTTTTGGAAACAAGTTCTTCTTCAAAGTCTGAAGTATTTTCACTGGCTTGATATTATTCAACTCCAGGTCGGCCAGAGGAGAATGGATTTGAGACGACTCCTGGTGAGAGGGGTGGAGACCGCGGACGCAGAGGGCGAGGCAGAGGTAAGTCATTCATGGGTGTGGGGGGGTAGTGGTCACCTCAGACTGTCTGTGCAACAGGGACTCTGTTAGACGCTGCCACTTATTGTATACAACAATGATGACTTTACAAACTCATGCATGTGCAAGTGGAATTGATGCCGTTTCCAATTTTATTTTTTGAATGCACGATAAAAGTTAACATTTTTGTAAGTAAACAATACATTTGTTGGATTGGCATCATTTCAGGTCAGAATCCGCTTTTGGGCGTTGATGTTCATGGTCTGTTAGTGTTGTTGGAGCGCGCCTGTGCCAGTTGACAGGTGTGCAACGTGTCCCACCTCTTGCCTGGCGTGGAATGCGTTCAGTCCCAGCAGCTTCCTGTCTGTGGGTCTATGGGCTGAAAAGACTGTTGTCATTAGATAAGAATACAAAGAATCTGCAGTTTGGACACGTCCTTCACCACTTTCCATTCACCCATTAGGTGAATTTACATGTAAAACAGAAGATAGCGTCCTGCCCTAATCTTTTTGTTTGTTCAGTGTAGCCTCTTGATATGAAACCAAAAGTGAAACTGAGCTGCAGTATCTTTGTGATGGGGTTGACCATCTAAGTGGAGATAAAATAATCTGATATACAATCAAAGCACAACAAAAATTCAACTGGGCCAATTGGATGGAACTCTTTTAACTGTTTTGTTTGTCCTCAGGGGTCGGAGGTCGCGGTAGAGGAAGAGCAGCTGCTGGCAACAGGTTTTCCTCACAGGGAATGGGGTAAGGGCATCTGTTACCTCAGAGATTTAAGATTAGAGTGCAAGCAGTTGAAGATAGTAATAAAAAAGCTCATGTTTAAAAAAGCTGTGGAAATGTATATAAGTGTCAGGAATATCAGACATTTCAAATAATACAGGAGATTCAGCAAAAAGAATAATAATGAGTTACATCAACGGACAATGTTGGCTTCTTCTCAGAGTTTCTTCTGCTGTTTCCTTGACACTCAGCACCTTCAACCCTGCTGACTACAATGCAAACTCTGGAGCTCGCCAGGAAACCTGGAATGACGATGGCAATGAATCTGAGCGCACAAGTGAGAAAAATGACTCATTGTGCACATTTTTAATCGCCTTTTCAAATTTTATGTAAATATATATATTTTAATTTTAATTTCTCAATTTGTTTTTTCTTTTTTGGTCATATAGGAGCATGGGGAGAGCATGGTGAAGACTGGAATTCAGAAGACTGGAGTGGGGATGTAAGAAATCACTCCTCACTGGTGTGAAATTTTAAAAGGCTGAGTTTTAAAAGTTGAAGGCATAATTGTGACCAGTTTTAAACCTTGAATGTCGTGCTATTAGCCGCTGGTAGTGATACAGCTTCCTCCAGAACCAAGGATGTCGGGTCTTTTGAATACGTTTTGAGCTGCGTGTTTTGCTGTATTCTCAATCATGTCTGTTGCTAAGTGTCTTTGCTGTCTGTCCTCCCCTCACAGTTGTCTGAGACCAAGGTGTTCACCGCCTCTGCTGCCCCACCAAACCACCCCCCCCAGGGACAAAAGTGAGACACCTTTTATTTTCACCAAACGTCCGTCCAACTTCAACTCCACAGAAAACGGGTCTCACAATGAAGAAATGTATTTGCCACATTGCTCTTAGGATGTGCAGTGGAATGTAAAAGCGCCAATGCTTACCAGAGGTTGTGAGAACGGCTAAAAAGAGCATTGAAAATAAAGAAAGCGGCAGGAACAATCTAGATCAGGGCTGGGGAAACTTCTTGGCGGGTGGGCCACAACGGCTTTTAAAATTTGACAGAGGGGGTTTGTTTTGGTGACCCACCTCATAGGAGTAAAGAATATCATGGGATAAGTAGAAAATCATGTAGTTGCATGTCAATTAAAAAAGCTGTCTGTTCCAACAAAATGTGTTTTTGTTTAAATACAAAAGAAGCGCAGCGTTCACGAAAGCACTTAGAAGAATGTGTGCGGTGTGTGAACAATTATAAAAGTGATTAAAAGTATTTCCAGTCAGTGTGTAAGTGAAATAGAAACCAGTGGTTTGTCTTTGTTCCTTTCCCTTCAGTGTGGACCTGGCGGGCCTGATGCCCAAGGCTGGGATGGGCGCAGGGGACTCCCTGGACTCGGACTTCGGGACCATGGTGGACGGGCCCTTGGCCGAGGACCTGGGCCAGAGCCTGGTGTTCACCAACTCCCACCACAACGGGCGCACGGCCACGCACAGCTACGCCCACGCCACAGCCAACAGCTATGCCCATGCCGCCTCCAGTGGCGGCGGCGGCGCCACCTACGCCCACGCTGCACTGGTACACTCATTATCATGATTATTATATTAACATTATTATTAATTATTATATATATATATATATATATATATATATATATATATATATACACACACACACACACACACACACACACACACACACACACACACACACCAAGTCAAAACAAAGTCATTTTATTCATTCATTTTTTTGTGCATGTTGGTCTTGTGTGCCCTGCTAGTCGTCAGTTCTCGGCTCTGGTTTCGGGTCCCTGAACGCAGCCAAGCCGGTGGCCGCGGCGGCTGACTCGAGGACGGCGGAGCAGCTCGCTGCCTCTCGTCTTGGCCAGAGAAGCGGCCAGGCGGCGGCGCTGGCGCCCGGCAGCGGTGCCGGTCTGTGCAAAGACGCCGGGCCGCCTTTGCTGCAGAGCCCCGCCCCCTCCGAGGCGAAGCCTCAGCGGGAGGAGAACGGCCAGGTCGCCGCCCAGCACAGTGAGTTTGACCTCCAAGGAGACGAGACCAACGACCCTGATGGATGGAGTGGAGGTTTAACTCTCTCTCCTCCCTCCAGCTGAGGTGAAGCTCCAGCCGGAGCCGTCAGCGGTGCTCGGCCAGCTGGCCCAGAGGCAGCAGCAGTCATCCAGCCTCGCCACCACGGAGCCTCTGATGCTGCCGCAGCTGGTCCCCACGCCACCAGGTAGCACCGCGGTCACCAGCAGCGTCGTCTGGCGGTCAGCCTTGGTGCCACTCACTCACTCCTTGTCCTCCTGCAGGGCACGAGTCCTCCCTCCCCTCCCTGAGAGAGGGAGTCTCTCCTGGGGTGAAGCTGCCGGGCCTGGAGCCTCCGACGGCTGAAGCCCCTCAGCGGCAGCTCAAGACGCAGAGACGCAGAGTTCCTCCTCCCTCAAAGGTCGGTGCCTTCTGCAGTGGGAGTTTCCACCGGAGTTGGGTTGAAGTGTAAATGAGTTTTCAGTCATGGATGGCTTGGTGTAGGTAGTTGCCTGCCACCGGGTGTCGCCAGAGAATCACTTGAGAGAGGAGTGCAGGATTCCCGCAGTCATGGGAAACCTGGAAAAGTCATAGAATTTTTTTAAACTCACTGAAAGTTTACGAAAGGTCATGAAATTAGACTGTGCCCTTCACACACTGGCAGAATGTGTCTGTTCTTCTCCCCTAACGTAGGTTAGGCTGTGCCCCCATCTCTCAACAATGCTACAGCTCCGTGAACAGAATAAGCCCAGCTCACTTAAGCAATTATTGTACCATGCGGTCTTTGGCAAATCTCCCACAAGTCTTTAAAGTATGAAAGTTTTTTTTTGATTTTATTTTTATAGGTTACAGTAAGGTTGTGAGAAACATTTAACATTTGGTCAGTGTCATGAGTGGGAATCCTGGGAGTGGAACTTACTGGCTGGTGAATGATCTTGGGTCGTTTAGACCAGTGGTTCTCAACTGGTGGATCATTTTTTGTGTAATTATGAAGTCGCGACCTGTATTTATTCCATAGCACTCAAATGTATTCCACACAAATAAAAAGCCCACTTTCTATCGTGTCTAGTAAATAAATTGTAAAAATTATTGAATTGAATTGTTGAGAAATGCTGATTTAGGAAACCATTTTCTTTGTGTTGATTGAAATGATTTTTTCAGGGGACCATAATGTCACCTGCCTGGTTTTCAGTGTTTCTCTCTCCTCCACCTTCTCCTCCTCCTCGTATTCAGATCCCATCCTCTGCGGTGGAGATGCCGGGCTCGGCCGACGTGTCGGGGCTCAACGTTCAGTTCGGAGCCTTGGACTTTGGCTCAGAGGCGGCCGGCGGGCTGGTGGACATGGCCCAGAAGGAGTCGAGCCGGGATCCCAGCCTGGCCCCTACGGCCCTCCCCCACCCCCACCCGGTCCCGGTGGCCGCTGCCCAGCAGCAGCAGCCTCAGAGCAGCCTGTTCTCCAAGCCAGGACCCATGAGGTACCCCTCTCCCACTCCTCTCCATACACTGTATATTGGAATAAGGATGCGGTATTATATTATTATTATTATTGTTATTGTAAAACTGATGTTTATTTAAAAATAGTAATTGCTTTGTTATATTTTATTTGTATTATTTTTTAAATTACGTTTTACTTTATTTATCATGATTGATATTTTTGTTAGTTTGGTTTTCTATTGATTTCACCATTTTCATGTTCGAAAAAAGATTTCAAATGAAATATTCCCGATGACGGCTGGTCACGTGCATAAGGTGGGACATCCAGGACGATTGTGACCTGTTTTTTTCCCCCTCTCTCTCTCTTCTTGTGTCCCCTCCCACAGTGAGCACCTGAGCAGCTTGCCCACGCTGGCGTCTGCCGTGTCAGAGTCCAGCTTCCCGTCACCTTCCCTGGGCCTGCCCGGCGCCAACCCGTCGCCCTCCCTCGGCCTCCCCAGCGCCGCCACCCCGCCCTCCAGCGCCGCTCCCGCAGCAGCAGCTAGCCGGGTGGAGACGAGCGGGGGCGGCCCCCCGAGGTCCCTGCCCCCCCACCTGGGCTTCTCTCAGAGCAAAGATGTTCCCTCAGCTGCTGCTCTGACGGTAACGCCTGTCATTACTTCCTGAAGACTGCTCACCTTTTCTTTCTTTTTTTCTAACATGTTGAATTGAGCGTTGACAGTAACACAAAACAAAATGTCCATAAATAAAAGAAAGCTGCTCATCATTTTTCTGGACTCAATGGTAGATATTGTATTAATGGTCGATAAAATCTCGCTTATCACTGCCTCTGCACAGTTGATTTCTTCTTTTGTCCTTTGCACATCTGCTCTTGTTTGTTTGTTGTATATAGATTGACTTGAATTTTTCTTTTAATTACTGTATAGTTTATTTTTTGTACTGTTTTTAGAGCTGTAACGGCGAAGTTTCCCAATTTGGGATCAATGAAGTACATTTATTTTATTCTCTTCTGTCTTTACAACTGAGACCAAGCAACTTTGTCTTCCTCTCTTTCAGAATGGCTACAACAGCATGAAGGCGCCAGTTGCACAGGACAGTGAGTACTCGGCACTGTCGAGCAGCCGCAGTGTATTTCCTTCCCTCACCCCTACACGTAGTTTTCAGTCAATTCTGCTCCTGTCCGTCTGAATAGTCGCTCTTCCATCAACCATTTTCAAACTTACAAAGACAAAAAGTTTATGTCTGTTTTTCTTTCCCTTCCCCCCCAAAACCAGCCTCGTCGTCGCCCAGAACAGTGAAGACGGAGTCGCCCGTCATGACAAGTGACAGTGGGCCCAGTCATCACATCCCCTCCCCGGCAGTCACACCCTCCCACTCAACACCCGTCCCTTCACTCAGCAGGTGGGACGGCTCAGACTTTCCTGTCTTAAGTTTTCAAAGATGATAATGGTTTAAAAAAAAAAGTATCATAATTAAAAGTTATTTGGAGACCTTGACAAGAAATGCTGATATCTTAGTGGTCAGATTTTAGATTGCAGCGCTCTATTGGTCACCCTCCCTCTCCCGAGTTTGCCAGTGAACTACAGTGGCCAGTGAACTACAGTGGCCAGCGAGTACAAACCTGGATACCTCGTCCACCTTCTTCTTTGCCGGTTGAATTGAGGACGCCAGTGTTCACACTAAATGCAAAACACACTGTTAGGCAGCTGTTTTGTCCACACTAGGCTTCCATTGAAATATAGCAACTAACTGGGAGCAAAACCCTTATTGATCTATGTATTTTCTGTTTTATAAATGTTATTGTATTGAGAGTATACACTGCTATTTATGTGCAGTATGCTAAGCTTTTACCAATATAAAAACCATACATCAGGTGGAATATTACACACTGGTTGACCTTTTTTGTCACCCCCCCCTTTTTTTTTCTCTTTTCCTCCTTCTAGCCATGTGACCAACACTCACTCCTCTGGATCCAACCTTTCCACAAGCTGCTCCCTCAATGTAAGCACCAGGCACTGTTGCACCAAAAACACAGGGTTTTCAATCAATCAACATTTCTGGATCGCACAGAGTCAGTGTCTGACCCCCCCCCCCCCTTTTCAAAAACACGACCCCCCTCCTCCTCTTGTCTCCTTCAGATCAGCAACGACGAGAGCGGCAGCAGCAGCAACATGCACGGCTTCTCATCCTCGCCTGCCCAGCCGGCCATTCCCAGCCCGTCAGCTCCTCCGACTGTCAGCAGCTCGGCTCCCAATGGCCTGTACCAGTCTGGAGCCCCCGGACTCACTGCCAATGGCACCAACACCTCGCTGTCAGCTGCAGGCAGCCGCACGACCCCCCTGCTGACCACCACCTCCGGTAGGCCCCCCCCTCAGTCCCCAGCTTCACCCCCAAGAGTCATGTGACCACGATGCAAAAGATTATTTGAAGCGATTTCTTTTAGACCAATGTTTCTCTAAAATGGGGCACAGAGCTGTTTTGCATTGGGTCGCAGCTTTGTGACCAGTTTCCCTTTATTTTATTTTAAAATATGTATATATATTTTTAAAAAAAATTATTTATAGATGGCATTAAAATACAGTGTTTGCTTTCAAACATTATACAGTCAATTTTTGCCACTCACATTTTTTGTTTAATCCAAAGATTTTTATTAAAGATTTTTTCTCAAATAGATTATGACAGACAATGCAGTTAAGAGGTAATTACAGGGGTGTGGCAAGATATATACACATGTATATGCAGAGATATAAACATCTATTAAAAAAAAAAAAAGAAGGCGATATCATTATATCAAAGTCACAATATAATAAGGTATATATACTGTATGTATCAGTCCAAAGAGTAAGAAAAGAAGAAGGCATGGTAATACGGGAAACTCAATTACCAGAATAAATATAGCCCACCATCTCCCTCCTGTAAACCCACCTCTCGCCACTGCCAGTGAATTATGACATCCAGAACCTGCACTCAATGAATAATAACTGAGGAAGAGAAAAATAAAAAGGAAAAAAAGACAGTGAAGCTGTTAAGTATTACCTCTAGTGATCTGCAACAGTTTTAGAAAGGGTCGCCACGTCTTTTGGAATTTTCCCTTTGAATGCTGAAGAGATGATCTAATGTCCTCCTGTTTTAAACGAGCCATAATGTCTTCCAGCCATTGTGCATGGGTTGGGTGTTAAGCATCCTTCCACCTCAGCAAAATTACTGGTCGTGCAAGGAGGGAGGAAAAGGCTTTTCTTTAGATAGATGTGTCCTCCCTTCCCTGACCCCAAAGAGATCCATCAATGGGTTTGTTTCCAATTTAACCTTTAACACTTGCGATAGTGTATGAAAAGTTTCATTCAAATATTTATTAAGGCAGAGCCAGAACCTATGAATAATGGAAGCCTTGGCAGACTTGCACCTTAAACAATATGGACTAACCTCTGAATACATTCAGGATAATTTCACTCTGGAGATATGAGCCCTGTGTACCACTTTAAATTGGGTAAGACAATGGCACAAAACCACAGTCTTCCTCCCATGCTGCTATGAATTTGTGTGTACATGTGCACCTCAGGTCCAGTATAATGTTATATAAGTTGGAAATGAGCCTTTTCTTAAATGGATTGAGAGAGAGACTTGTATTGACAGTGCTGCTATCTGGTGAGATTGTCAAGCTGGGAGATTTGAGAGAGAATAAAATGCCGTAATTGTCACCAAGTCAGGGCACTCAAGTAGCTGCACTCAAGTTATAAAAAGACCAAAAAACTAGACATCGTAGGTTGGCTGCCCAACTGTATATATATATATATATATATTTTTTTTTTTTTAACAAAACTGAACAAAATATAAAAGATCAGGTGTTTCTCACAAAATGGGAAAAGATGGGTAAATATGAGGAAGTGAAAAGAAAATAGAAGAAAGTCACTGAGTTTTAACATAAAATATGAGCAATACAAACAAATCGTTAGGCTCACCAAGACATTTAACAATAGAGAACAAAAGGGGCAGAGTCACTCTTTCAGCTCTTCCATTTATAGTGTACCAACATATCCAATCCACTTGGTCCAGTGTTTATAAAATGTATATATTTAGTGGGGGAAATGTTAGCCATTTATTTTGCAGGACTCAAGTCAATAATTACAATATTTTATTCCCTAGACATGATAAAGTGGGCTATCATTTTTTATTTTTGTGGAATAAATTTGAGTTCTGTGGAATAAATTTGGGTCGCAACTTTAAGGACAAAAATGTGGGTCATGAATCAGTGTCATCATTTCCCTTGGCCATCATCCAAAACAGGTGTGGCTACCGGTGTGCAAAGTTACTCAACAGGACCCAAGTTGTTCAAATGACGATGGCAAACCTGTGTGTGTGTGTTTTTACTGTCAGCTGTGTCCGTCTGCTAAACTCTGGTCTCCCTCCCTCTTCTTCTCTCAAGGCAAAGCTCCTCCAAACTTGGCCCAAAGTGTTCCACCTCTGCTGGCCAACCAGTATATCATGGGCCCCGGTGGTTTGCTCCCTGCATACCCGGTAATGATGCTCTGCCTTTTTTTTTTTTTTTTAAAATGGAATCTGTTTGAAGGAACAGGTTAGCATATGGTAAAATGTTTCGTAGATTGTAAATCAAATACTGTCATCGTATCTCATTGGGTTCATTCCTGCTGCTAAACTCATCTTTGCTCAGTCGTCAGTCTGAAAGGACTGAGATGTGTTGATCTGATGTAAAATCACTGCTGAGGAGCCTTTTGTGTTTGTGTTTAGTCTATATGCTCTGATCAGCAGTAACCAGATCAGCGAGGTGTAAGAAAATGAAATCGCATCCTGTCTAACCCGGACCTTTTTTTTTTTTTTTTTTTCTAAACAGCAGATCTATGGATACGAAGACCTACAAATGCTGCAGTCTCGACTTCCTATGGTGAGTCTACTGTGATCATGTGACGTGTGCATCGTGCTGAGTTTTACACTCGTTCATATTTTCTGCAATCTAAGGAAATGTTAAGGTTTTATTTTCAGCCCCTGCTGCTTGTGCAGAATGTAACAGAGTCTGTTGGGGGTTATTTTATGGTAATGCTGTAAAAAAAGGTTTCTTTGTTTCTTTATGTGTGTGCAGGATTACTACGGCGTAACATTCCCTGGCACTGCGGCCACCATGCCTGGAAGAGACGGCCTCGCCAACAATCCGTATTCTGGTAAGTTGCACAGAGTTGCATTCATCATGTTTGGTGTTTTTTTTTGTTTTTTTTAATACAGTGAATGCGACTTCATATTTTTCCCCTATAGTCACTTGTTTTGTCACTCGCTGACTTTCACTCTTGTCCTCCTGTGGTGTCTGGTAGAGGGGGCTGAGATTTAGAAACGTAGATCTAGAAATAAAGTTGCTAAGTTGGCAAATGGTTCTTCCTCCTTCCTGTGTTTCCTGTCCTGGTGCTTTTTGTGAAACCTTTTTTTTTTTTTCTTACTTCTTTACCATTGCTTCTGTTTGTTTTTTTTTTTTTTTAAGGTGAGGCTACAAAGTTTGGCAGGAATGACTCCTCGTCTCCAGCTCCCCCCACCAGCCTCTCAACAGCTGGTGTGCAATCGCAGCCCCAGCAGGCTCCTCAGGCAGGAACCCAGGGCCAGGGACAGGGACAGAACCCGGCCCAGCAGACGCAGAGCCAAGCCTTCCTCAACCCCCCACTGCCTCCCGGCTACGGATACACTGGTAAGGAAACCTCCTGGAAGGATAGAGAAATGCCTCGGCTTTTTCTTCTTTTTTTCCCAAATGTGTCTTGCAGATGTAGACGTGCTACTCAGTCTACTAATTTATAGCTTATTGTATCTTGGAGAGTTTCTCAGCTTGAATTATGAAAAGGTCCAGTGTGTATTATTTGGAGATTCTGAAGAAGAAACATCAAGTGGTTACATTTTTGATCGCATGCAGCGTCTTTTACGCTCTCCCCCTCCTGAGTTTGCCAGTGAATTACGGTGGCCTGCACAGGCAAACCTGGATACCTCGTCCACCTTCTTCTTCGTTGGTTTATTTGAGGATGCTAGCGTTAACCATGAATACAAAACGTGCTGGCAGGCGTCTGGGTTGTCCACACAAGGCTTCCTTAGAAATATGGCAACTAACTGGGAGCAAGACACTTATTGCTCTATGTATATTCTTTTATATACATGTGATCTGCTCTATGGGTAGGAAAACCAAATTTATTGTACTACTAGTATACACTTTTATATATTGATGTATTTATGGGCAGTATGTTAAACTTTTACCAATATAAAAATCATCTCAAAGAAGGACAAATATTGGGCTACACTTGGCCTTCAAAAGTTGCTACTGTCTAGTTCCAAGTCTTCTATTATGGTCTTTATTTAGGAACCTAGTCAAGTGGACTGGCAAGAGTACCTTGCATTGTGGCTCCACTATAGCTGCATCACACTGAAATCTTTTTGGGTCCTGATTTTTTTTTTTTTTTGCCCATCTTTGCAGGTCTGCCTTATTACACTGGAATGCCGGGGGTTCCCTCCGCCTTCCAGTACGGCCCCACCGTCTTCGTGCCTCCTGCTTCAGCCAAGCAGCCTGCAATGGGCCTGGCCAACCCCTCCAACCAGTACCACCAACAGCATCAGCCCAGCTATGGGCAGCACGCGGCGTACGGCACTGGTAAGAGTCGCTCCGTTGCCGCACTAATATCAGTCATCGGTTGGTGCGAGGACGAGCGTCTACTCCACACAATGCAATTACATTGTGTTGTTTATGTAGTAAAATCTCATTTCTAAACAAGATTTAAACAGCATTTTAAGCCACTAGTGTTCCTGTAAATATCAGATGTACGCAGGAAAACTAGCCAGAAGAAAGTTTCTATGGTGTTAAGAGTATAATTTCACTCCTAATTATCCAAGTACACCACATTCTGCATGTGTGTGAACCTGGGCTTGCGGGTGTGGATTTTATTTATTTGTTTTTTTTTGGCTTGCGCTGCATGCAAAGCTTAAATCCCCTGCTGAATTGGGTCGATTGTTGAAACCTCTGCCAGCTCAATCACATGACTTTACTGCCTCTCACCCCTGCTCCCTTCTCTCTCTCTCTCTCTCGCTCTCTCTCTCTATCTCTACCTCTCTCCACCTCTGTTCTGCGTCTCTGACATGACCTCTCCGGTTCCCATTCTCTCTGGCGCTCCCGGCCTTCTCTCTGTCCGTGCTGCCTCCTCTTCTCTCTCCTTCTTGACTCCTCCTCCTCCTCCTCCTCCTCCTCCTCCTCACCCTTCAGCCTTTGACGACCTCTCTCAAGCCCACGGGGAGTACAGTAAGGGAGGGTACGGAGGCTCTGCCCAGTCACAGACCAAGTCAGCAGGCAGCGGCCCGGGGAAAGGTACACACACATCTGTGCACTTAACTCACTCACACACACGCGTGCGTCCTCGGGAAGTCTTTCAAAGAATGAACTCGACGCTAGGGTGCAGTTTTTTTTTGGACAGAGGTATGGACATGCATGCATGCGTGTGACGTGCACACCTGTAGAAACGTGCAGCGGTGTCATGACCTCAGCTGAATTGCTTCTTCCTGTCGGCTGCCCCCTTCTACTAACAGTGGAAGTGTAAAACCTAGTATTAACATTTGCTTGAACTAACTGAAAGTTTTTCTCTTTTTTTCCCTTCCCTTTTCTGTCCCTCCTCTTCCTCTTCCCCCTCATCTTCTCCTTTTCTTCTTCTCTCCTCCTTCTCCTCCTCCCCTTCCTCCTCTCAGCACCAGGACTTTCAGGGTCAGGCACCAGTGGAGGTGTGCCTGAGATGGGAGGTTCAATCTACAGCAAGACACAGGTTAGTGGGGAGGTTCTTTTTTTCTTTCCTGGAAAGTTTTTCCCTCATTTATTCAGATTGCAGACCATCAAATGGGACAAACGATCGCAGAAAGTCATATTAAGTCATGTATATTTGCGCTGCAGTTTTCACTATGTGTTTTTTTTTTTTATGTCTGAAACACTGAATACACTCTGCCTAGCAAATGGAGAAACATTTGCGTCACTATGATGTGGTTAATGGCGCCCTCTTCTGTTTCTGTCTCCCCAGTCTTTTGACAAGCAGGGCTTCCACACAGGGACGCCTCCTCCCTTCAACCTGCCGTCGGCCTTGGGTGGGACGGGCCCCCTGAACCCCGGCGGTGCCCCTGGTTACGCCCCGGCTCCCTTCCTCCACATCCTGCCACCACACCAACAGCCCCACTCCCAGATGTTGCACCACCACCTCACTCAGGACGGACAGGTAGATAGAATCGAACAGAATGGAAGACCTTTATTAATTCCACATTGGGTAAATCTGCATAGTTACAGCAACAAAATGAAGTGCAAAAGAGAAGGAAAATTATATCAATTGAAAAGATAAATTAAATAAAATATTTATAAAGTAATAAAGGAAAAACAAGATATTTACATTATTTGGGACTGAGTCCCAGCGATGAGACCAGCTCTGGAACAGAGCAGGTCTATCGCAGGGTGAAAGACATTTCCGTTTCTTTTTCCTTGTACTTGAGCGGCTTCGAACCCCAAATGGTTGGGATCTGAACTGTTCCACAAATAACTTTTTGTCATGAAGGTCTGTGTCTGTGTCATACTAAATTTTCAAGCCCACAGCACTTGCGGTTTCAGAGCCTTACGTTTTGAGATTTTTTTCAAACGAGTGAAAATGGCTCACTTCCGGTTTGTCGGGGGGGTCAAAGGTCAGCATTGATGAAAATTAGGTCTTGATTGAACAAACGCGTGAGTCTGTGTCCCTTGTGTCCACGACCCTCCTAGAGGGCGCTATGGCGATTTTAGTGTTTTGTGTGTGTCGGGGGCATGAGGGAGCAGATTGATCCAGGTTTTTATGGGTGAAAATTTTCGGCAGTTCTGACCTGCTTGCAAAATTTGGTGAGTTTTGTAGTATGTGAAGGATGTGAAAATGGGGTTGGAACACGCCTACGAACAAAAAAGCGGAAGAAACATGCAAATCTGTTCTAGAGCTGGTCTCATCAAAAAAAACAACACATACACATGATTAATAAGACTTCTTCAGTTCACATTTCACCCACTAAACATGCTTCAAAACGAGGGATGTTAACAATCGATTATCGATTAATTATCGATTAACGGCTTAATCGATTAAATTTAATTGTTTGCAATCAATCAACATTTTTTGACATGGTTTTCATTTTTAGTTTAATGGCATGGTGTCACCAGTAGAGGGCGCCATTGCCAAATCTAGGCCACACTAATGTGCTTCAAAATAATGCAAGATTCCCGTGGGCAGCTGGAAACATTCAGGAAAAGAGTAGAAAGACAAATTCTAGCAGATCAATCATGTCGAAGACGTCTGATGTACTGCGACGATCTGTCGTAGGCACCACTCAAAGCACGATGGTCACAACGGCACCACTCTTTACTTATGAGCAAGGCCACGTCCCAACGTGGCGCTAGCCGAGGCTAACGCAAACGCAGTGAACACGGAGTCACAGTTTTTAACTGTCACAAACAAAACACGGCGTGCAACACTAAGGGAACACAAACAATTCACACAGTGGTCCCCGGGCCGCGGAGCCCTTGGAAAGGTTTGCAGCGACTGCCTCAAACATATTCATCAACTGATATTGATGAGTGTTGCCCATTAAGCTCCTGTATTTGTTTCCATCATGCACTGGGCCCAAAAAGCAGAAAGCATTTTGTCTTTCCAAGCAGCGGCGGCAGCGTATTCAGTGCGCACACAGACACACACACACGCGATTAACTGGATTTACTGAGTGTATTGTAAAGCCAGGATGGGAACAAGGCCCCCAGAGTGCAGTCACCTACAGTTTGTTGCCAAGTGTTCCCAAAGCTCATTGGATCACCAAATCAATATTGCATTTTTACTGCAGGGCGGTCCTGGTCAACGCAATCAGTCCAACAGCATGCAGCAGAAGACCCAAGGCAGCAAGTCCAGCTACAACAGCTCCCCCTACTGGGCAAACTGAGGAACACTTTCCACCCCCTCTTCCTCTCAAAAGGATGTGAGTGTGTGTGTGTGTGAGTACGTGAGTGAGTGCATGTGAGTGCATGAGTGTGTGTGTGTGTGTGTGTGTGTGTGTGTGTGTGTGTGCGTGTGTGTCTAAACTTTAAACGACATCGACAAAAGAAGAGCCAGTGTGCTGTCAGTGGGGCTGCACCGTGGCCTCCTCCCCCTGTCCCACCTCCACCTCCACAAGTCCTCATCAAGTCTTTTGGGTTCTCTCTTCTGCCCCCCCCTTTTCAAAAATTGGTTGTACATGTAAGATATTTATGTATGTATTTATATAAATATATATATATACTGTATATGTAATAGTAGAACATGGAATGTGGTTGCTACATTTTATTTTTGAAGGACTTTTGTTTACTTTTTTCAAAACTGCAGGAAAAGATGTTACATTTTGAGACGGTGGCAAGGGTGAGAGTCAATGAAAAGATAAAAAAACAAACAAACAAATCTAAAACCTATGTAAGGATTCAGAAAAAGGAATGAAGAGAGTTTTAGCACTGATTGAATATGGGGACACCTTAGAAGGGGGTGGGGTTTATAACTAACTGCATCTATCTCATCTGTTTTTCTCTTTTTTCTTTTTTTACATCACTCCTAAAGTGACCAGAATCATGCCCACATAAAGTTAGTTTTGTAGTTCTGTCCGTTCCCCTTCTGTGTCGCTCCCTCCGTTCCACTAGAGGGCCTCCTTCTCTCTGTTTACCAACACCTACCCTTTAATGACTGATCTGCCAATCTAAATTTTATATTTTAATTTAATTTTAATCCTGATTTCCCTCAAAATAAAAGTTCTGAGCAGTTGAACCTCTGACTCTTTTTGCGAGTTTTGTCTTCTTTGCGTTGAAGTTTGCCTTTAATATGATTCATTTTACTTGATTGTGTGATGTTGGATAATCCATGCATTTAATAATGCAGCGTAACAGAAGACTAATAATCAGATTAGTAATCCTCCACCTAATCTATGTCGAGTTAAACTTAACACATTTAAAGGTAGGTTGTGTTTACGTGAGACCTTTGGAATTAAATGAAAACAAGGTTTTGCATAAAATTGTAAAGGGAAAAAAAAAATCAGATTTTGTTCATTTCTATCATGATATTCTCTCAAAGATTAGGTCTGCATGTCAGGAAAGTGGCCTTCACCAGATTGAGTTTGATTACTGGGAGAAAAAAACCATTTTGCATGACGTGTCATTCACTCTTGCAGTCTGGTTATATTTTAATTTTTAGCTGCAGCATGAAAAGTGGCCATGGGCATCACACTGCACATTAAATAAATAGACTATCATTTTTTTTTTAATTTTAAGATACTTTTTAAACATGAGGTGTTGCTGAACCTTGGCAAAGGTTTAAAACTCAAAGGAAGATGTGAACTACATTTTAAGTGACTTTTTTTTTTTTTTTAATGTGGGTGGCCTATCTAGTGCACCAATCAATGGTAGCTGAGCTTTATAGGGTCCTTAAAACAATTTCCCCATGGGACATTCATGTCCCTTATTTAGGTAAGTCATAGCGCTGCCCAGGCACTTGGTGGAGGTTGTCTCTGACCAATTGATGCTAACACAACAAGCCAAATCATGGCACTTAAAAGTATCCCAGCCTGCGAGAGGCTTTTATTTAATTCTCATAATTACTGTGAAGAAAAAATGGTAAGCAGACACATTTTATTTTCTAGTGAGAAATTAATCTCCCTGCCTTTTCTCACAGTACCTTGAGCCAGCTGGACATATGGTGGCTCAGCTTGAGTGAGACAGAGGAGCGCTCGAATTTCAGTGTATCCAACACAACACACCTCCTGTCTCATGAAATTAATATTTAATGATGATGCTATTAATAACAAATCAAGGGAGGATGAGGTGTAACTATATTGGAATAAAGTCTTGCAGAACGTTTTTGTTTTAAAAAAAAAAAAAAAAAAAAAAACAACCTAAAGCTGAAAACGATAATAGTCCCGGCTGAAGCGTCAGATGAGTTAATTGTGTTTCTGAGGTCTTCAAAAGGCCTTTTTTTTTCCTTCCACAAGGTTTTCCTTGTCTGCATTTGTTCCATAGCAACAAACGCGGGCGGGGGGAATCTACCATGAGCTCAAGACAGAGATAGAAGATGCGAGATGGAGACCTTGCGTTGCACTTCGGAATGAATTGAAGCAACAACACGCTGGGCAAACGGCCACTCGACACTGTCACTTCCACTTCTGTTGGCCACTGTATCATCATCATCATCATCATTGAAAACAGACTCAACATCCAACCCAGTGCTGATATCTGATCCTGATTTCAAAAAAGAAAGAAGAAAATGAAAATAATCCTTCCTATTCGTCCTGGAATAGGAAGGATAGTGTGTTACTGTGAGGCGGCACACTATGCTGAGTACAACAAAAATAGGAAATAATAAAATATTGGAGTGAAAAACCAGAAGAAAAGAAAAGGCAGCAAATAAGTCGCTAAAACTAAAATAACGAGAGAAAAAAGAAACTAAAAAAGAAAATGGCAACAAAAAAGGAGAAGGTGGAGCTGGGAGAAAATAAGTATCAGAAATGTGTGGATTTTATGTGTTGACTATTGTCTAAGAATACCTAAACAAAAGAAATAAGACAGGCAAACCTAACAAAAGTGTCCTGCATACTGAAAATCCTTCACCTGTGACGTTTTTTTTTTTTTTTTTTTTTTTTTTAAATCCCTTTTCTTGACTACAGCACTCCTTGTCATGTCCTTTTCCCATTTGCCTCTGCTGGACATCCACCACGCAGGTGTGTTGAGCAACACTGTCGGTATGTGGCTGACAAAGGAGAGTGCTGGAGACAGGGGATGGGAAGTCAGTGAGTGGCAGGTGCTATTGAGGCCCAAGTGAGTGGCAGGAGCTGCCAAACAAGGGGGCCAAAGGTCAAAGTGAAGTTGAGAGGTCGACTTTAACTACCAGTGAGCCCACCCAGCGAGGGAGATCAGCGGGGGGAGGAGTCAGTGGGGGACTTGGGCGGGGGTGGGGGGGGGGCAACAGGCTCTGGGAGGTGACTGAGCGGAAAGACGGCGGGAGGTCAGAGGTCAGAGCCGAGTTGGGAAATGTGACAGGAGACGCTGGACTTGATCTCACAGGCTGGATGGAGGCTGCAGGGCACCGGGTTCCACCCGGCACCAGAACACCTGTGTTTAAAACTCTGGTGTAAGATCAAGGCAGGGCTGGATGATTGGCAAATGTGGCAAATGAAATTCCAAAACATTTTTCACATCCGTCTCATGGAGCTCCAGCCTGAAGCAACTGAACAAGTCAACGTCACAATCGAGAGGCATTCAGGAAGATTCAGGGAATGTTACCAGCTTCCATCCTTCAGTTTTCTATCGTCCTGGTGCTGGAGCCTCTCCCAGCTGCCTCAGGATGAAAGATGATTTCATTTCAATGAGGCCTTTACCTGTGTATGTATGTGATGTTCAGGGTCTGAGAAGACGGTGGACTTGCTGAGGTTTCATCCAATATTCAACATGCAAGAATATTAATTTAGGATAAACTGCACTTTTGTTTTTTGTTTGTTTTGCTGTTGCTCGTTTCTCGCTCCTCTGAGTTTTGCCTCATTTTTCACAGAGACAAAAGCCTTCAGCTTTATTGGAGACAAAAAAAAAAAACGCAGAGGAACATGAAAAGGAGGTTAGTATGAATGTTATCTGTCTATTAGAGCAGCGGTCCCCAACCCCCGGGCCGCGGACCGGTGCCGGTCCGTGGGTCATTTGGTACCGGGCCGGACAGAAAGAATAATTAACTTCCGTTAAATGAATCCTGTTTCATTCATTATCTGAGTCTGAACAATTTTATTTTGAAAAATTACCGGATTCTCTCCGTTACGTCCATGCGCTTGTCTCGGTCACCTGATAGGTTACCGCGAGATTAAACCCACAAGGTAGCAAGCTAGCGAGCAACATGATTGAAAGCAACCGTCTTTGGAAAGAGGAAAAGGCCCAGTGAGGAGACAGAAGAGTCCACGACTTCCAAGAAAAAGAAAGCAAAGTTTAACAGACCAGATTTTTATTTTTTTTATCTTGTTGTCGTCGCCATGTTAAGAGGACGCTGCTAATAAAGTTCCAAACGTGTTACACAGTGGATTCCCGTTTATTATTATATTCAGAAAATACCACAGTTTTCATGCCGGTCCGTGGTGCTAAAAAGGTTGGGGGCGCTGTATTAGAGGGCCAACATGTTTGATCAACCAACCCCATCCCTCACCCCTCTCGCTTGTCTTCGTGGGACGGGGAAGTCATGTGGGAGGTTCCTCCTGAGAAACGTTTGGGCTCCGATCAGTGAATGAACAAATTAGCCGTGTCGGCCGCCAATGAAGCCGGCCGGCCGCGGCACTTTCCCCCGTCGGGGCCGTCCATTGTGTTGTTGTGTCGCCGCACTAGTGTGGAGTTTCTTCTCCACCCCCTCGAAGTTGTGTTTGGCCGCCGCTCACCGTGCGCCCTGTGATTCCATTGAGGAGGTTCTGGAATGCTCGCAGGAATGATGTTTGTTGACGCTCGCCGTCCGCCAGGCGCTCGGCAAATGGCGACAAAGACGTTTTGTTGGGGTTCAGCCAGTTCACTCTGTGAAGAAACCCCCCAACCCCCCCCCGACAAAAAAAACAACAACCCTGATGGAGTGGGGGGCACCTGTGACGCTGTCACGCAAGGATATCACAATATTTTGGGGTCCGATTGAAAATGCTAGGAGACCCTCAAATCAATTTCTGCTGTGTTTCTTACCCCCCAAGCTTTTTAAATTACAAGCCCGTCCATCCGTCTGAATGTAGAACAATTTCACCCCCACTTCTTCTGCCTTTCATCCCAATCTGGAGGGTGGGTGGGTGGGGGGGTATTATTGCCCCACTAAACCCCCCGCCACTCCTCGCCAGCCCCCACCAGACCCACTACTCCCCCCCCCCCCCACCTCCACTCCCCGCCTCGCTTGTTGTGAGATGCGACAGCAGGGTCCTTTCAGCGAGAAATTGGCTGCAATTAGTGCAATTATGCTGATTTTCGCTTGTGCTCCGCAACAAGAGGCGAGTTTTCGCTGTGCAGCGAGATGTCCCCGGGAAACTGCCACCAAACAAAAACTCATCAATCAACAAAGGCCTCGAGCGAGCGGCTCAACGGCGGATAATACCGGCCACATTCCATCATGACAGCGTTTAGTCAGCTGTGACCTGTGTTGTGTTGGTATGGAGCTGGGGGGGCGGGATTGGTGAGGGATTGGGGGGTGGGGTGGGGGTCGGGGGGGGGTCTTAACTTACAGAACTTAAGCCATTAGGGGAAGTATGTCGGTGAAAGCCAAGGGCAGTGAGTCTGAAAGGGCAGCAGACGCTCCTGGACCTGGATGTGTTGAGTCCAGTTCATTTGCACACAGACCCAGAACAATGGGTTCTAAAAATACGTTATCAGCTTTACAACCAAAAACTGTGTCTTTGAAGCCTTACGGTATTTAGCTCTTTCATGAAATGACTCTTAAAACACTGAAGAAAATGATAAAATACAGCTACTTTGTGACTTACTTTCTATCGACATAATGTCTTCAGTGCAGTGGGCCGGATTAAAAATCTTTTTCAGGCAGCATTTGGCCCCCAGGCCGTAGTTTGGCCATGCCTGATAAAGACAGTCGATGTGCTCAAGGGCTGAAAAACACTACTTCCAAATATAAAACAACAACAACAACAACAACAACAACAACAACAACAACAACAACAACAACAACAACAACAACAAAAACACACCCTTGGCTGCTCCTGGTTGGTGGCAGGACGGAGGTGGAGGAGGTCAAAGCTCACCCGACTTTACATGGGTGTGTGTCCGAGTCAATACTGCCGACAAGGCTGCCATTCGACAGCGGGCTTAAAGGTGTGAGAGTGTAGGAGAGAAGAGCCCAGTCCAGAATGGGATGCGTCCATTTGTTTCTGCAGTTCTGGAATTTCAGAGCAGCAGGACTGCCTCTGCTGCTGCTGGCCGCGTTCACTTTCTTTTCTCCTTGACACCGCAGGCGGCGACGACAACTTTGATGCCCGCCGCTTTCAACGCGCTGTTGCTTTTTGCACTGCGTCTGTGTTACTGTCTCAAAACAAGCGGGTGAATAGGAATCATCCCTCATCCATTATCATGGATTTCTATTTATATATCCTTCATGATGAACCAGAAGAAATGAAATGAGCCGCGTCCAACATTTATTACTTTTTTTGTTTATTGTTTGCTCCACTTTACAAAAGATGCCAGCTAAATCTGAGAGTCCGAGAAACCCTCAATGTCACAAGTGGCTCTGACACCTCAATCAGTTTAGTCGGGGCAATATGCTGTTTTTTTTGTTCTGTCGCAATTAATCACCCATGGCTGCTTCAGTCCAGAATGACAAATGTAACATTTTTTTGTGCCTCAATCCTCACACACGTCTTGAAACAAATAATTCATAAATAACTGAATGGTTTTAAAAAAAAAAGATAAAGCTTTGACCATGAAGGATCAGTGACTATTAGGGAGCTAATTCATATATATATGTGTGTGTGTGTGTGTGTGTGTGTGTGTGTGTGTGTGTGTGTATTTATAGACATACATACATACATATATATATATATATATATATATATATATATATATATATATATATATATATATATATATATATATATATATATATATATATATATATATATATATATATATATATATATATATATATATATATATATATATATATATATATATACATATATATATATATATATATATATATATATATATATATATATATATATATATATATATATATATATATATATATATATATATATATATATATATATATATATATACATATATATATATATATATATATATATATATATATATATATATATATATATATATATATATATATATATATATATATATATATATATACATATATACATATATATATATATATATATATATATATATATATATATATATATATATATATACACATTCATTCATTCATTCATTCATTCATTTTCTATACCCGCTTATTCCTGTTCAGGGTCACGGGGTCTGCTGGAGCCTATCCCAGCTGTCTTAGGGGCGAAGGCAGGGTGACACCCTGGACAAGTCGCCAGTTCATCGCAGGGCATATACACACATATACACATATATATATACATATATATATACATTTCTATATATATATATATCGCATTTCTATACACATATATATATATATATATATATATATATATATATATATATATATATATATATATATATATATATATATATATATATATATATATATATGTATGTATACACAGCGCCTTGCAAAAGTACTCACCCCCCCTTTGCTTTTATCTATTTTGTTAGATTTCAGCCTGTAATTTAAATGTTTTTCATCTGAGTATTTCGTGAGATGGACCTGCACAAAGTAATCTAAGTTGGTGAAGTGAAATGAGAAAAAAATATATAAAAGAACAATTTAATTTAAAGACTGCGATGAACTGGCGACTTGTCCAGGGTGTCACCCTGCCTTCGCCCTCAGACAGCTGGGATAGGCTCCAGCAGACCCCCGTGACCCTGAATTGGAATAAGCGGGCATAGAAGATGAATGAATGAATGAATGATAATTTAAAGAAATAAAAAAAGTGGAAATTGGCATGTGCATATTTATTCACCCCCTTTGCTATGAAGCCTCTTAAAAAGTGCTGGTGCAATCCATTACCTTCACAAGTCACAGAATTAGTTCAATGAAGTCCACTTGTGTTCAATCGAAGTGTCACATGATGTGTCAGTATAAACACACCTTCTCTGAGAGGCCCCAATGGGCTGCAACTCTACTTAGCAAGAAGAATCACATCATGAAGACCAAGGAGCTCTCCAAACAAGTCAGGGACAAAGTTATAGAGAGATACAAGTCAGGACTAGGTTACAAAAAAATATCTACATCTTTGATGATCCCCCGGAGCACCATCAAATCTATAATCGCCAACATTGATCAGAGAGGCAACACAGATCAAAGGCAACCCTGAAAGAGCTGCAGAGTTCTACAGCAAACACTGGTGTGTCTGTCCATAGAACCACAATAAGCCGTACACTCCAGAGCTGGGCTTTATGGAAGAGTGGCTAGAAAAAAGCCTTTACTCAGTGTTAAAAATAAGAAGGCACGTTTTGAGTTTGCCAAAAAGCATGTGGACAACCCCCTAAATGTATGGCGGAATGGCGGAATGTATCTGGTCAGATGAGACTAAAATTGAACCTTTTGGCCACAAAGGGAAATGCTATGTCTGGTGGCAACCCAACACTTCCCATCACCCCAAGAACACTGTCCCCGCAGCGAAACATGGTGGTGGCAGCATCATGCTATGGCGATGTTTTGCAGCAGCAGGGACGGGGAATTTGGTCCGCATAGAGGGGAAGATGGATGGTGCTAAATACAGGGACATTCTGGAGCAAAACCTGTTTCAGTCCGCCTGTGGTTTGCGACTGGGACGGAGGTTCACTTTCCAGCAGGACAATGACCCGAAGCATACTGCTAAAGCTACGCATGAATGCTTTAAGGAGAAGAAGTTAAATGTGCTAGAATGGCCTAGTCAAAGCCCGGACCTCAATCCGATTGAAAATCTCCGGTTTGACTTGAAGACTGCCGTTCACAAGCGGAAACCATCCAGCTTGGAGGAGCTGGAGAAGTTTTGCCATGAGGAATGGGCAAAAATCCCAGTTGAAAGATGCGGCAAGCTCATAGAGACCTATCAGAAGAGACTTACAGCAGTAATTGCTGCAAAAGGTGGCTCTACAAAGTACTGACTTTCTCATTTCACTTCACCAACTTAGATTACTTTGTGCAGCTCCATCTCTCGAAATATTCAGATGAAAAACATTTAAATTACAATCTGAAATCTAACAAAATAGATAAAAGCAAAGGGGGGGTGAATACTTTTGCAAGGTGCTGTATATATGTGTCTATATATATATATATACACACACACACACACACACACACACACATATATATATATATATATGTATATGTATATAAATACATACATATGTATATATATATCAATCAATCAATCAATCAACTTTTATTTGTACAGCACCTTTCATACAATGACATGCAACTCAAAGTGCTTAACAGCAATTAAAATAAAATATGAGTAAAGATAAAAGAAACAGAGCAAATGCAATCCACCCGTCTCCTCCCAAGACACATACAGGTTACCAAACCCCCCCCCACACACACACACACATATACACATATATATGTGTTTGTGTTTACAAAGGACATATGGTGGTGCAAGGGTCTGCATGGTTACTTCACAGGAAAAGGGTTATGGGTTTGATTCTAACTTCCTGTGTCAAGCTTGCATGTCGTCCCTGTGTGGCTTCTCTCAAGTACTCACAAACATGCCCGTTAGGCTGACTGGCATCTCTGAACCGTCTGCAGCAGAGAGTGTGGACGCTTGTTTGTCTCTGTGTGGCCAATGTGATGATCTGCAGACGTGTCCAGGTTACCGTGGTTGGAATAGACGCTCCAGCAGCCCCGCAGCCCTGAGTTCGGGACAAAAAAAATAGACAAAGACTGGATGGATGGGTGAAATATTTGTCACAAACGCGAGATTAACAATGCAAAGGCCCCTGCGTGTGAAGATGCAGTGCAAACTAGTGGTCAGAGGACATATTGCAAACGTGGTCAATGTAAATTCAAACTTTCCAAATGCCCCAATTTGACATTTTACCCACAACAGGAGACCCACGCTCTTTGCTATGGTGGGTAGACGCACTACTTCATGTGCATGCACCAGAGGAGGAGCCCTTTAAAAACCCCTAAGCGCCAAACACCGAGCCTCGTGTCAGAAAAGACTGTTTACTTGTTGTGTGTAAGAAACCCCACCCCAAAATATAACGGGGCCTGCTGTCAACACACACGAACGCACGCGCGCGCGCACGCCATCCCGGCATTGCCAGTCTCCCAGGCTTCACTGCTGCTGCTTCGGGACGGCGTCTTTAAGAGCCAGCGGGCTTCGCTTGTTCCTGTTCGAGCCGAGCCGAGCCGTGCCGAGCCGAGCCGAGCCGAGCCGAGCGGAGCCGACACGGAGGGGTTCACTTCACACTGTGACGACGAGGAATCGGCTGGAAGGAGTTCCGCGCGACGATCTCGCACGCACGGGGAAAGGGTGTTTGTGGAGGGTGGTGGGGGAGAGGGGGGGGGGTCAGGGGGGTGAATGCGCGCGCATTACGCACGGCGCGCAGACGCGTACACTTCCTCCTCCTCCGCGGCGGAAAAGAGAGAGAGAGAGAGAGAGAGAGAGAGAGAGAGAGAGAGAGAGAGAGAGCTCAGACAGGGAACACCACGGACGGAACACAAACTTGCTACTCTCCCATGTGGGAAGCGAAGATCCGGGCTTGAAGCTTCTCCCGCTCCCTGCCCCCCTCTCACAAGTACTAATAGCATCATCATTTCATTTTTTTTTTTTAAATTTTATTTCATTTTTTTTAAATGTCCCTCTCGGTGTTTTTGCCCGCACAAGTTGCGTGCCTATGAAAGTGTGGCTCGGCGAGCAGAGAAGTTTGGTTGTTTGCCTGTCGGCTAAGGAGGAGGAAGAGGAGGCGGAAGAAGAAGAAGAAGAAGAAGGAGAAGAAGAAGAAGAAGAAGAAGAAGCAGCAGCAGCGTCGGCTTGGAAAAGTAGTGAGAGACGATGGTCCGCAACGGCGCTTGCAGACGGAGCTGGCTGTGCGTCCTGGCGCTGTGTCTCGGCTTGGCGGCCCCGCCGCCATGCACAGCCCGGATTTACACCAACCACTGGGCGGTCAGGATCGGCGGAGGACCCGCGATGGCTGAGCGGATAGCGGACAAGTACGGCTACAGGAACCTGGGACAGGTAGGAAGACTCCGCTCCGGCACGAGTTACCACTTGTTAGAGTTTCTTTCATTCTTGCTGTTGTGTTGTGTTGTTGTCGTCGTCGTCGTTGTTGTATTTGTCTACCAACCCTCGGAGTGGAACTAATAATAATAATAATGATAATGATAATGATAATAATATTAATAATTAAAGTGTACCCGCGCCACAAGTCTGACACACAAACACTGCGAGGTCAAACATCCTAAGTCCAAACCACAGCCGTGAACCTTGAGTTTCCTGCCTCGCCTGGTCGGGGCGGAAGGTCCAGAGTTCCAGCGGGGTCGGGGTGGTGGTGGTGGGGGGTTTGGGAGGGCCGGAGAGCCAGGGGGAGGCAGTGATGGTACAACAGGTGCCTCCCCTCCCTCCCTCCTTCCTTCCGTCCACCGGTGCCCTGTGCGGCCCTGCAGGCTGCTCCCTGCTCTTGGCTTTGACTTGCAAGGCTCTGTGGTGGGGAAAAAAAAAAAAAAATCAGCTCTGAAGGTCCCAGCAGCGACTCGGTCACGTCCCCTTCACTGAACTACAGGAATTTAAAAAATCAGATAAATAAATGGCGCAATCTGATCAATTTAAGAAGGGGTGGGGGTGGGGTGGGGTGGGGGGTGGGGGTACGAAATGTCTCTTCGGGTTCTTGGACCTCCAACAGCAGCTGATTTAAGACCCTGGTTAAACTTCTGCTGTTTACATTGAGGACGCGTTTCCTTCTTTGGCTTGCCCTGTTTAAAGGCCCCCATCAGGGGAATCAGCCCCCCACCACCCCCCACCCCACCCCACCCATCCATCAGCTGCATTAGCACAACTGCGATCCCGATTGCACAAGTTTTTAGCTTTAAAAGAGAAGTGGGCCTGGTTGCAACATTCAAATCCTGCACGCATGTCACACTGTAAAGCATGTTCGTTACGTCTGACGCCTCAATGTAGGGTCAAGGTTGTAGCAGAACGGGGTGGGGGGGGAGAGAGGGAGACAAACTCAGAAGGAACCAAAACGCAGCATTGCCAAAGGGGGGGAAGGGAAGGGAAGGGAAGGGAAAAACATCAGCTGAGAAACAAAAAGAACCCACCGGTGTGAAACTTTTCCCGGCTGTCTTTGGGATGTTTTGTCTCCGACCTGCAATCGGTCTTGCGCAGCCCACCCCCTCCCTCCCGTATCCCCCCCCCCCCCTCTTCGTCCCCCTTTTCCTCCAGGAGGATTTGTGTAATTGGTCACTCGAAAATGTGTTTTGACAAAGTTTTAAAGGGAAGCCCCCGTGTCCTCGGCACAGACAAAGGACACACAAACACGGACCTCACACATTCTGAGCAGTAGCAGCAGCAGCAGCAGCGTTGGGCAGCTCAAGCCCACACTTGCTCGACGCGAAGACTCTGTGTGTGTGTGTGTGTGTGTGTGTGTGTGTGTGTGTGTGTGTGTGTGTGTGTGTGTGTGTGTGTGTGTGTGTGTGTGTGTGTGCCTGCAGCCGAGGGGGGCATTCTGACAGGTTGTTGTGGGGTAGCCTAGTCAACAGCTATTGAACCCCCCTCCCTCCCCCTCCACCTCAACACCCCCCCCACCCCCCACCCCCAACCTCCTTATCCAGCCCGCCCACCCACTATACCCCTCAGAGAGCCGGGGGCCTTAATGGCCTCGTTTATCCCCCCTCTCTCTTTGACGGGAACTAATGTCCCCCCACCCCCCCCACCCCACCCTGCATTTTTTTTTTTTTTTTTTCCATACCAACCCCCAATAGGAATTCCCTGTGTGGAGTGCAGTGTTGCCCCAACCCCACCCCAGCCCCCACCCACTCACCCTCATTTCCATCTCAATATGCGGCGTCCATTGGACTTTGACACCTCGTCGACAAGAAGAGTTTTTCTCCTTCACTTCCTGGTTGAGGGGGTCAGCCGAGAGAGCCGCTGATAAGAATGCGTGCGCTTGTTAACCTGAAGGGGTGGGGGAGTGTCCCTGACTCACCTGCTCCTGCTCTCTGACCCGCCATCACATGGGCCGTGTTGTGTGAGAAGCGGTTGCGCGTCGCCGCACGCGATCCAATCTGTGCAGGTGTTAAAAGAAAAACATCTCTTATCATTTTGGGAGTTAACCTTGAAGTAAAATACATGTATCCTGTGACCACATTTTTTTGCTTACTTGTAATGAAAGCAGCTGTTGCAAGTTGCCCTTTAAAACCCACAGAGGAAGAAGGAGTGTATGAGATCAGCGTGAATGCTGCAGTAGTTTTTTTTATTCTATTCATCGGAACTATGGAGCATTTCATGACTTTTATCACAAGTTTCTATGTCAAACGCTGCAGCAAATCGGTGAGGGGATGCTGCCTCACCTAACAGTAAAGATATACCACTGGCCCACTGAAGAAGTGATAGACAGGAAGTGACAGTAAAACAGGAGGCTGGGATGTGGCCCTGAGTTTAGATGAGGGGGTTTTAAATCATGAAGGGGAGAAGCTCAGTAGTACTGGGAGAAAAAAAAAATGGTGGGGGGTGGGCCAGGGAAGCATGTGACAGAGGGACAATATAGTCCTCCAGGAAGAAAAGGCTCGAAAAGAGACAAAGATAAGCACACACACACACGCACACACACTGTGGGACAGTGTGAGGAGGGATGTATGGATGGATCCAAAGGAGTTGGCATGGAGTGAGAGAGAGAGAGAGGGACAGAGGGCACCTCATTGGGGAATTCTGGGTAATCCTCTTAACCGTGGAGCCCCTTCCCAGACTGAGACACTCGTCCCAACGAATTGAGTCTGAATCAGCTGACAGGCCTCAGGATGTGGCTGTTGGGGAAGGATGGCGATGCTCTGCAGCTCTGCAGCCTTTGCATCAATAACAACAGGTCACGGCCAAGGAGGTGGTGGTGGTGGTGGTGGCGGTGTTTGGGGGGGAGGGAGGGAGGAGGGTCAGGGGCCTTCTTGGAATATTGTCTGGATGAAGTGGGCTTTCCGTTAGGAGGTCACATCCCCAGGCAGCCTCCTCCAGAGTTGAACAATATTGTGGTTTCATTTCTTAAGTCTTTTGGTGTCATGATGAGGTTGTGGTGGTGGGGGTGGGGTGGGGGCGGTGGTGGGGTGGGGGTCACTGCTGTTGGGGTGGGGTAAGAAGTAATAAGGTCATGTTGTCGGAGGGAGACGAACAGCAGTGCAGATTATCATTCGGAGATCCTCGCAGAGGAAGAGGAAGAATCTCCCTATCAGTTTTACGCCTTCTATGAATTCTTATGCAAATACAGGCAAGTTGACCAAAAACACGCGTTTGACTCGCTGATGCCACATTATGCAGCGCTGACTTCTACCAGCGTCCTCCCGCTGCAGTGCCTCGGTCCTGCCAGTGAAGGGGGGGTGGGGTGGAGTCCTTCCCTTGCTTTTCGAGCTTGCAGGACCTTTTGGAACGTCTGTGCCACTCGGCACCTGCACAGAGAGCAGCCCTTTGTGATGTCACAAGGTGCTCTGCCAGGGTGGTGACAACACCCTCAGCCAGCAGTTGTTCTGTCTTCTGATTCTGAGACCTTGTTTTTTCCCCTGTCACTAAAATGTGGATGTAGTGTCAAAGCATCAGTTCTATCAGCGAGCTTAAAAGCCAGAGTTTTGTGGCACCAGGCTGTAAACAGAGGGCTAACCATGCTGCTTTATTATGAACTTATACTTTTGGGATAATTACTCACTAGAGGTCTGGGTGAAAACTAAATGTCAAATCTCAAAATGTGTATAGCATTAGTTTTTTCACAGCACAGCAGGAATAAAGCAGAAGCATGTTTTCCACATTACACTTTTTTCCGCTCTCGTCGTTGCTTCCGCACTAGATCTATGCGTACGCTTCCGGCCTTAAAGAGCACAGCTCAGACTTTTCTGCTGAAGTTGGAAGAATTCCGCAAGAATTTCTAAACCACATGTAATCAGGCAAAATTGTGTTCGGTGGCAAGCGGTGAATCAGCAGCGTGGGCGGAAGATGAACCAGTCACAAAGTCCAGCAGACTGTCGCACCTTTGGCTTTTTGTTTCCGTATGAGAGCCTGTCGCTGCGACAATGTGAGCAAGCAGGAAAAAATATGCACGCTCAACATTTAAGGAAAGACTGAAGAGGTGCAGGGCCCAGGGAAAAATGACCACTAAAGTGTCCTTTTCAATTTCAACTGCGTCTTCCTCAGTGTGCATCATCTGATCATGCAGGAAATGGCATTATTGTGTAGTCCTTCTAACTAGACAGCCTGATATCACAAATCATTGAGTAAAAAAAACATTTGGTAAAAAACTTGACATAGAATAAAGGTGTTCAGAAAACCAAATGAGAACGTGAACATTTACTGCGAGTGCTGAGTTATTGTTCAAATTGGAGGAAGTCAGCCAACAAAGCACAGAGCGCTTTTGGAGCAACTCCTCCTCCTCCTTCTACTCTGCCTTCTCCTCCGTGTTATCCTCTTTTTTTCTTCTTCTTCTTCTTCTCCTCCTCCTTTTTTTCCTCTCTGTGGTCAGTTGAACAGCAGCGCAGGTGTGGACTAGTTAAACCATGTGTTGAGACCTGCTCTTACATCAGCAGGAGAATAGGAGTCACCCAGGACAAGTGGCACCTGGTCTTCTCTCCACAGGAGTGACCTCACTTTGACCTCTGATTACTTTCTGATAAAGTGGAGGCCAGCTTGCACCTTCTTGTTGCTCGTTTTTTATTAGTCTGGGTGTTTGGTGGTGGAGGGGGTGGAAGTAGCACGAGCTGAAAATCTGATCCGGTGGTGGCGGTGGACCTCGGCCGCCGATCAGTGAGCGGTGCCACGGGACCCCCGGCAGCCATGATACTTTGATCATCTGAGGGATTGTTGACTCTCCATCAATTATTAAAACTAATCGCCAGCCTGCAGGCCATCCGCCCTCATCAGGCAGCAGATACTCTGCCCTCCTTTTCCACTCGCTCGATCGCTCACTCACTGCAGTTCTCTTTTCTTATCTCAACTCATGTCAGCTTTATTTATAGAGCACTTTTAATACAACCACAGCTGACTAAAAAGTGCTGTACATGATAACATAAAAACAAATAGACAATAAAACACTAAAACAAACAATAAAACAAATGCGGTCTTATGCTGGGTCAAAAGCCAAAGAGTAAAAGTAGGTTTTTAGGTGGGTTTGTCTAATGTGGAGGGGTAGGTCATTCCACAGAGAGGGAGCAGCAACAGAAAAAGCTCTAGCTCCTCCGAGCTTCTGCTTAGACCTCGGTACCTCCAGGAGCAGCTGGTCAGCTGACCTGGGGCACCGAGCAGGAGCGTAGAGAGAGGTAGGTTGGAGCCAGACCCTTTAAGATTTTAAAAACAAATCAAAGAATCTTGAAATGAACCCTGGTCTGCACAGGCAGTCAGTGGAGGGAGGCCAGAATGGGAGTGATGTGCTCCCTCTTACGCGTTCCAGTCAAAAGACGAGCTGCCGCATTCTGGACCAACTAGAGATGTGCAAGGGAAGACTGACTGACTCCATAATAAAGTGCGTTACAGTAATCCAGCTGAGACGTGATGAAGGCATGGATTACCGTCTCAAAGTGCTTTTCTGACCGTCACTTTGTCTCTTTCCTGAGAGCCGACCGGCGAAACATATAATTGGAGTGTCAAGCTATAAAAGCAATGATTCTACAGGAATGTCTGATACCCCTCCAGCTGTGTGTGTGTGTGTGTGTGTGTGTGTCTGCGTTTGAACGTTAACCTGCGTTGCTGAGATTCCAACTCCGAATTCTGGCCATTTCCTGTCTGAGAGGGTTTGGATTTGAAAGATGGAAACCAAGTGACCAGTCAGCATCCTCGTGGCCAGAGGACAGGGGGAATTGAGGGAGAGCAGTGTGCCAAATACACCCAGGGGATTGGACCCCTCCTGCCCCAGATTAACCCGTGGCCCGAGCCTCAAGCAAAATTTAAGGAGGTCTCATAGTTTTATTTTAAAAAAAAAATAAATATTATTGTAACTACTTATCGCTAGAATTCCTTTAAGATAATGCTGTCTAATATTAGATTTTTAACAAAATATTTCAATTATTTTTGCCAAGTGGTGCTTGTGTGTGTGTTGTTTTGTAGACTGTCATAGACTGTGATGGCTTGCATACATAAAATATTCTAAGGTTATTGCGGGCCTCCTGCACGTTAAGGACATTTACATTGGTGGGGGGTGGGGGTGTGTGTGTCTGCGACCAGAGATTTATGCAACTGAATGAGGAAGCCTGGCAGTGTGGAATGGAAGCTGCCATGACAGCAGGTTCAGCCCAGCTGGACGACATTTCCTCATTAGAAGAGGAGAAGAGAACGACGACCTCGCTCTGGTCCCAGCTGACTCTGGCAAGAGTGATCTTAAAAAAAAAAAACCCACTTTGCTTTCTTTGCAATAGTTGGTTAATAAGTCTGGTCAGCATGTAGCGAAGGCGACAGACGGAAAGTTTTGCAGTTTTCACGGTTTGTCTTCCGAGCTCATTTTGTGCTTCGGAATCCGATTTTGTACTGCATTAATTAGCGATCTTGTTTTGAATTTTTCTTGCAGATAACTGACTGACTGACTTTTGACATAACTTTTTTTCCACCTCTTTTTTTGCAGATTGGGGATCTCAAAGACCACTATCACTTTTTCCATAGTCGAACCATCAAAAGGTCGACTCTGTCCAGCCGCGGCCGTCACAGTTTCATCTCCATGGAGCCCAAGGTGAGAATGTTGCTCGCTTGTGATTTAATGCGGGTTGAAAAACTTACTTGTATGGAAAAACTTAAGCTCCGATACGACATCAGTAAGGACAGAAGAACTTTTGTCATGCGCCTGAATAACAAAACATGATTGGTGCTTTTTTTGTTCTTGTCCTGTAAAAATGTCCAAATTTCCCCTCGTTCCTTTTTTCTTTGGCGTCAAAATTCAGTTTTTGTGTTGTGACACAAACTTTAATGCTCACAAAGTGTACAGTTTTTCACCATTTTTTCATTTTTTTGACAATCTCTGGATAAAATATATATATATATATATATATATATATATATGTATATATGTATGTATATGTATATGTATGTAAATATATATATATATATATATATATATATATATATATTTTATATATATATAATATATATGGATAAATGTATATATATATATATATATATATATATGTATGTATGTGTATGTATGTATGTATGTATGTATATATATGTATGTATATGTATATGTATGTAAATATATATATATATATATATATATATGTATATATAGATATTTATATTTATGTATGTATGTGTATATATATGTATATAGGTGTATATGTATATACATATATATAAATATATGTATATATGTATCCCCATGTTTGTCTTTCTTTTGACTCAGTGGCGTATTGGAACGCGGCCGATCTGTAATCAGCTAACCCTGCGTCTGGCTCCCCTATGATTCAGTATGCAGGCAAACTGCAGAGTGTTTCCACTGAAGAGTGAAATGCACTTTTATTGCTACTGCTGCTTCTGCTGCTGCTCTCAGAGCAACTTAAAGAGGCTGAGATGATTGCGTTGAGGAAAGGCAGGATGTTTTAAAAAGGTGTCCCTTCCACTTCAAGCGCATAAAATCCAGAAGTTTGTTTGTGATTGTGGGCGTTTCGAGTGGTGGACGTTGAAAAGCAGGGAGATGGTGAGGGATCAGTGTTCATCTCCCGCACAGTGAAATCTACACTTAAACCTGTTTCAACTCGTTTCATGGTCGCTTTGTCGCACAAATCTTATTGGCATCATATTATTGCTCTTGCTGTGCTTAAAACTTTGTAGTCTAAAGATATGTAATATTAAAATTCCTGCGCCTGGCTGGATGTATGAAGAATTAATCGATTGCAATTTCTTAATAAGACAGAAACTACAAAAACTCGTCCATGACCACGACACATTGTGGATTCTGTTATCACAGGCCAATGTTCAACACTGATAACAATATTTGCTCAGTATTTACTCACACTCATTGATTTTCTTTGACAAATGGACTGTATTTTTCAGCCTGAGGTCAGTTGGTTCTCCAGGTAGCCTGCTTGTTTCCAGAAATTCAGGCTAATCCTCAGTGAGGCCGAGTTCACACCGTTTCACTTCAGCCCTGACTTTTTTCAAGTCCTCGTCAGGATATTGAGCTTCCCACTGATCAAAGGCCACCTGGGTGGTGGTGGTTGGGGGGTGTCGGCGCTTGCAGCGCCACCTGTGGAGTGTACCCGACACTTCCCAAGTATCTATCAAACAAACTAAATATCTGGATTGAGTTGGCAACGACCAATGAGACCGCAGGGGTTCAGAGGGGTGTCCAGCCTGGTAGGAACCACGTGACTGGCTTGTGTGTGAACGACCTCCATTGAGGTCGTGTCCAATGGTGATTTGGAGAAGCAAACGACAACGCTGTATACTATTGTTGGGCTACAACAATACCATATCTTCGATTCTACACTTTGTGCCGTCACCGTGGCGAGTGATCCGGACCCTTTGGATCTGGACCCTTTGTCCTCGGTGCATACAGCAAGTTTGGAAAACAGACTGGTGGGAGAGGGTTTGTAATTGTATTGCATGGAGCTTCAGTCAAGGCAATGAAACGCATCTACCAACTCCTTTTGTTTGGTTGATAAATAGAAGTAGAAAACACGGTAATGAGAGAGTTTTGAACACATTTCCCAATAACGCGCAGATCATTTGAGAAACGTTTGTGGAATTGTGAAGGTGTCTAGAGCCTCCAGGAAGTAACTACCAATTCCCGCCAATTCCCCTCCAGGTGAGAAGCGCCATTGTTCTGTATGAACTGGCGAGTTGTACAGAGCACCGTGTCGTTGCAAACTATTTTTGGGGAACACAAATTAACTAAAAGGGTTCTCGGTTGTGTCCTCAGTTATACACTAACTCGTAATAGCGCCACGAAGATGAAGATGAAGGAGCTTATGTCTAGAATGTTTTTGTTCCGGGGGCACACGCTAGCGCCTGGGTGTGGCACATGCGCACACGCATTGTCCAGTTAAACTGCGACTAAGGCGTATACATGACAGAGAACTTACTATTGATATAGTTTCTTCAAGATCGGCGGGCCGAATTAAAAAGCTGCTGGCCCCAGGCCGTGATATTGCAGATGCCTGTCCGTGGTTGGTGTAGTTTTAGTTGTTTTCTGGCCTATTTAATTGGAAAAAGCCACAACGTTGTTTTCTGCCGTCCCCTTTCCCTGTTAGTTGTGTGGATTTCAACATCCACTTGAGTCACAACATTTTTTCTTTTTCTTTTTGAAACTACATAATTTGCAGTTTTCTAAACTGTTATAGTTCTTGGTGTGGATGGTCCTGAAATAGAATTCTGTTGTAGCTCCTATTGTTGGTCCTGGTTGACTGGGAAGTTTGTGGAATGTTGAGAGCTCAAAGTCCAAATGTCTTTGGGTTTTTTTGGGGCGTGTGGGTGGCGGCAGGCGGGTATTGAAACAAAAACAAGTTGGATCTAAAAAAATAAAAACCCAGACAAACTTTGGAGTTGGCCACAAATCCCACAACCATTTTTGATTGACACACTGATAAATAATGAGTTGTGTGTTCAAATGCCAAAGGAAAAGGTTGAAACACCAGTTCCTTTTCTTTGGTTTTCGTGTCTTTGGGGGTTTAAACCACCTGGAGTCTTTACCTGTCAGTCTGGTCCCACTCTGCTCCTGTTTAGATTTTTTTGAAACTGCGCATTTTCGAAAACGCTCCCGAAAAAAAATAATCCTGTTTACACGAAGCTGTATTAAAAAAAAAAAAAAAAAAAATAAGAATTCCTGTTTACATGGATACGCTGGAAATGACTGAAAGCGACTGAAAGCGATGTAGTAACTATGCCAGGCCTGGTGTGGTGCTGCAAGTTTACTCCCTGAATGTGGAAGAAGAAGAAGAAGAAGAAGAAGAAGAAGAAGAACACCTGACCATGAACATGAACTCATGACCATTTCCACGTGAAGTCTGGTGATGGTTGCTAGTTGTTTTCGGTCATTAAGCTACGTTAAGCTTTTTACGTTACGTATTTTAGAACGTCCCCTTTATTGTATTTGTATACAGCTTACAGAGCTAGATTCAACTGGATTTCTGGAACCCCAAAAAATCCTTTGAATCCTTTTCAATCAATCAGTCAACTTGAGTTGATTCGCTTCTGTAGAATGCTGCTACACTAGTTAAAAAGAGGGCTCAGTATCACATTATAGCGTGAAAATTATCACAAAATAACATTACAGCTTCACATATTACGTGGAAATTATCACATAAAAACCTGATTGTTTCATTTTATAACGTGATACCGAGCCCTGTTTTTTTCTAGGGTGGCAGCAATGCGTTTCCGGACTAATGTTTTTAGCGAGCTCCTGCTTCTTTAAAAACGGCATGCTTCACGTGTTCTTCTTCCGCATTCAGAGAGTGAACTTGCGGCGCCACACTAGTCCTGGCATAGGTACTACATCATTTTCAGTTGTTTCCAGCGTATCCGTGTATACAGGATGTCTTCGTGTAAATGTGTTCTTTTTTCGCGAGTGTTTTTGAAAATGTGCGGTTTCAAAAGAATCCGTCTCCACGTCATCGGCCCCTTAGTCTCACCCTCAGTCACCCTCAGTCTCACCCTCACCTCCGTCTGCCTCCAACCTCAGAGGAACGGTGTCCTGATGCCTTCATTGGCCCAGGCGCTGACATCCAGGTCACCAGGTGGCCAGACCAGAGAAGAGCGGTCAGATAGAGAAGGAGCGATGACGAGTGACGGCGAAGAGCTCAGTGACGGCGAGAGATAACGAGACGCCGTTGCGCTGCTGTGACCTTCGGGGTCAGCGTGACGACGACTGGATTGGCACCAGATTCCAGTTGTCGCTGTGTGTCTGCAAATCAGGTCTTGTCGTAATGACAGTTGCTTGCTTACGTGTGTGTGTGTGTGTGTGTGTGTGTGTGGGGTGAGTCAGATGGGTGTATTGCTCCCACGGCAGGCGCACCCTGCCATCCACAGTGTTTAGTGGCAGCCAGGTTGCTGTGGCAACGCAACACAGATTGCTGCTTTATGGCACCAGTGGAGCCTCGGCGTGACTCGACTCGACGGGTCAAAGATCCTAGCAACCCTCCAACCCACCACGATGGCCAAGTACTTCCTGTCCCACTGAGACCAAAGTTTGGCCCTGCAGTTGAAAGTTTTTTTTCGCAGGATGTTTGTGTTGAGATTTTGAGGTTATTTGTTTTATTTTATTTTACTTTTTTGCTTCTGTTTTGTTTTGAGTGGTTGAACTTATTATTTCGGGAATTTTGCTGAATTTGTTCACCCATTTCGATTAGTATTTATTGCAATTTTTTCGTCTGTTTTTGTGTGGACCCCAGGAAGAATAGTATTCATATTGAGAAAATGAATGGGGAGCCTGATTATTATTAAATAAACAGAAGAAGAAGACGTTTGAAACGCAACATCTTCATTCTTCTTCAGCACGTGACACTTTTGGATGTCCTCCACGCTCGCCGTGCACCTTGTTGCTCCGCCCGTGACTCACCCTCCCTCACCCCCACCCAAGTGGGAGTTTCCTGAATACATTTCCACGCTCGCAGGCTCTGCTTCCTTCTCCACTTGAAGCTGTTATTATTTTCTGGCTGCGAATGACTGTAAGTATACAGCCAGCCTGCAGGTCTGAGATCCATTTCCGGCAATATATGTCTCACTGTAAACAGCAATTAGACGCCTGCAGTGGATAGCAACCCCCAATGTGCACCCTCATCCACCATACAAGTCTCTCCTTTGTCTCAAGCCTTTCAAGAAAAAAAAAAAACAGTCAGGTGGTCTGCAGCTGACAGGGCTGCCAAGAAGTGCTGAAGTCAGAGTTACGCGTTGGGGTTTTGTGGTATTTATGAGTTTGGGAAGAACAAAATGAAACGACATGAAAGTGCTGCGAGTGTAAACAGTCATTAAATGGCTCAACTGCCTCCCTGCAGTTGTTTTTCTTTTTTTGGCGTTCCGATGTCTCATGGGCAGCGGCAGCGGCAGCAGCAGCGCTGTGTCAGGGAGTTTGAGCAGGAGCGCATGCACAGATTCTCTCAGCCTGGACAGATTGTCCTCCAAGGACCTTTTCTAAGTGGAGGGAAGAAGGGGGGGAAAGTCCAGATTAGAAGTGTTTGCAAAGTCGGCATGATGTCTGCCTCATGTCGCAACAATGTCTGTCAGTTTATGTTTTGCCAGCAGTGACTTCTCATATTCTGCACCGACAGACGCCTCCTTCTCCCCTCCTCCTCTTCTCCCCTCCTTTCTTTTTCTCCTCCTCTCCTCCTCCCTTCCTCCCCTTCTCCCCTTCTCTCCTTCTCTTCTCCGCCTCTCCTTCTCCCCTTTTCTCCTTCTCCTCCCTCAGTGTCACGCCTTTCTCTTGTAATAATAATAATAATATAATAATAATAATAATAATAATAATAATAATAATAATAATAATAACAACACCTTTTCACAACTCTATTTACACGTTTTGGATTTTGGGATTCTCTGAATTTTCCACCCTGGACTCCAGCCAAGCAGCCTTTATTAATTTTCCAGACGTTCTCCAGAGATTTAGCCCTCTGTTTGCATCTTTCTGCAAAAAATGCTAGGCATCCTGACAACCGGGAGGCAGACGGTGGAAAACACCTCACTGCTCTCGGAAAGGTAACCGTGGCCCTGGTGATATCACAAAGGTTTCCCAGAACTCTGTGCCACAACAGACATTTTTTCTCATTTTAGTGGGAAGTTCTGATACAGTGTTGTTTCAATTAGGACACCATGCTGGGACAAGGGTTTTTTTTTTTTGGAGTCCTGTTCCTGGTGTCAGTTCTGTGACGGACCCCTGAGTTTTGCTGACAAGGTCACAACAAAGATCAGCAGCAGGTCACTTTTGTGCAGTGGCGCCTGTTTCTGTACTGCTCACATGGCCACAAAGAAAAAAAAAAAAAAACCCAACAAAAACAATAAATCTAAACAAAACAGTGATTGAAGATACTGCAGGATTTAGTCCTTGTGACTGCAGGCAAGTTGAATCCGGTCTGTGGCCTGATGACGATAATCAGCAGAGCATGGAGGACGTCTGCACACAATCAGGAAGGCTCAGTCGATGATGGCCCTCCTTTGGCTGGACTTTATCTTCTGTCCTCGTTCAAAATAGACCCTCAAACCTCTTCACTCCCAAGTTCTTGCCCCTGATTCAACCTGCAAGCAGGGAAGCCCAAGACAGTAGTTAAAGCTCTTGTACAATCTCAGACCGTTTAAATTGATTTTTATTTTCATATCCAGGACTCGGGCGGAGCAGCCTCACTATTAAATATTATTATTGGCCGTGCACCGATACTGTTTCCAGTATCAGGTATCGGGACTCAACTCATACTCGTAAAATATGTGCCGATACCACAACACCGATACCAGTTGTATATGTATGTAGAGGACAGTTTTGTGAAATTTGTGTTTGTACCACAGTGAAACTCGTTGAGGAATGTTGTTCAAATAACAGAACATCTGCGTAAAAAACAAAAATCAAATTAATTCTAGAATGTTTAATGGCCTTGTCAAGTACTCAGTATCATATCGGTGAGTACTGAAATGTTCGTACTTGTACTCTACTCGTTCTGTAAAAAAAAAAGTGGTATCGGTACATCCCTTATAATAATGATAATAAAACTTTGTGGATGTCTAGTGGCTTAAAAAAAAAAAGATAAAAGCCTTGTGTTTACATTCCCCCTAGAAAACATTTTGCTGTTAGCTTCCTGATAATCTGATGCCTTGTCGCACCTTCCTTCTGCTGACTGTGTGACGCTACCAGAGAGTTGACCTGTATGACAAGAAGTCAAGCTTAGTCTTTCCTCATTTCATTTTACCAGCAGATTAGAGGCACATTATTTTTTTCAGAAAACACGAATGAGGACATTGCGTCACATGGGACCTATTCAGTTCCCGCCGTCTTCGTCTTCTTCCTTTCATGCTTCGTCGCAGGGATGGAAATCACGGCCGAGGATGATGACATTCCTCCGCGGCCTCGCAGAAACAAAGGCGGCCGGAACAATTCATCATAGCATAAAAGAGCAAAAAAGTTTCACGTCGCTGGTAAAGTCACTTACAGGGACAAGTTGACATGGATATATAATAAGGCGACTGCTGAGAGGGGGAAAAAAAGGTTCTCAGAGCTCCCTGCCCCTGTCGAGCCTTTGAGGCAGCAGCCTGAGAAAAATACCTGGCTGGGCTGATTCATCCGACCGGCAAAAGAAAAAAGTGAAAAAGTGAATAAGAGCAAAGAACAGAAAAAAGTAGCATTACGTTTCTCATTGTCTAACCTTTGTTAACGCGCATTTCAAGATTCAAGATTCAAGAACTTTATTGGTCGCATGCTCATGCCGGATGTGCAGTGAGATGTAAAAAGTGACAAAGCTCAATAGAGGTCGGGCAAACAGCAAAAGCATCCACAGGAAAGAAAGAGAAAAAGCAGCAGGAACAGTCTAGAATAAAACTACGTACAACCAATTATTGTTATTTTAATATGTAAATACAAAAGAAGCACACGCTCACAAAGGCATTCATTTAGAAAATGTGTGGAGTACGTGAACGAAATTGTAAAAGTGACTAAAAGTATCTACAGTGTCTAAGTGTGTATTTGTCTCACTGGCCTTTAACCTTTTTTTTCTTTTTTTAAACAACAACAACAACAACAACGGCAAAACCTCTCTTTTTAGTTGACTTGCCCGAAATGCTCCCTCACAAAAAAGACAGCAGTCAAGGCAGATCAATTTGTTCCCATTGGTTCCACTGAAGTGAACTCTTCCCCAGTTTCCCCTGGATACTGAGCCAGCCAGCCAGAGCCACCTGCAAACCCTTCAGCCAGAGAGCAAATAGGAGGGAGGGCGGGCGGGGCGGAGGAGGAAAGCGGGGTGAGGACAGTCGATCTCAGTGAAAAAAAGGGTGCATCTGCGGGGAGGAAGATCCCGAATGCAGCGACGGACAGAGGGAGGGAGTGAGGGATGAAGGCGAGGAGGAGGGAAAATGGAGTGAGTGACGGAGGAGTGCACATGCTCGCGCTCATCATTACTCTGCTGCTGCTGCTGCTGCTGCTTCTTTAGGGAACCGAGGTGCAGCAGCAGCAGCCGCTTTGGATTGTCCTGCTCCAATGCACGTCCCTTTGTGATGTCACGGGGGGCAGGGGCGCTGACGTCTGGCCCCTGGCGTAGGTCGAGGTTGAGTTTGGATAGTTGATATCTTGCAGACTTCATAGGAAAACCTGGAAAAGTCATGGAATTTTGTGAAATTACTGGAAAGAGTTGACCGTGGCCGTTACGAACTACTGGAATTTGTTCTTCGACCTTGATGTGGGCTAGGCTCCGCCCCCACATCCCGGATCTCAACAGTACTACAGCTCTGTGAACAGAATAAGCCCAGTCGACTAGCTCCGCCCATGTAGTTCAGTCGAACTGATCACCTACAGTTCCCTTTATTTTAGACCAGCACATACTTTGTCTGCACTTTGAACGTCGTAAGCAATTATTGTACCATTAGGTCATTGGCTTTAAGTATAAAAATCTGTATTTATAGGTTGCAGTAAGGACAAGTTTTGACAATGAGTGGGAACCCTGACCTTCATCCTATGACCTTGATTTCTTGGTATTCAGAAACGAGTCAAAAGTGTTTGTTGATCGTCACGATCGGTGCCCTTTGTGACATCACAGCGATTCGCTGGCAGGCTCGGCACACAGGTCACCGCCGATGGACGTGAGAGAACTTGGAGCGAACTGAGCTGAATGTCTCGCTCTGCTCTATTTCAGTATTTTCTTGCGGAATGGGGAGAGTGTGGGCGGGGGGGGGGGCACATTTGTCTCAGTTTGTTTATTATCTCTGGAAATGTCTGTCTCTGAAAGAGAGCTGGAGAAAGTCCTGAGTTATGACGTTGCGTCACCTTTGGATTCCTCGTCCTTGTTCGCTGTCGCTGTTGACTCACTGAGTCTGATGTTATTTATAAAATCAATCTTTCTGTTTGTTTTCATTCCCTCCCCTTCCACCTCACTCCTCTTCTTGTCCTCTTTTCTTATTGACTCTCCTGGGACTGGTTCCCCTGGGCTCTTTATCAAGCCTTCCACCCACACACACACACACACACACACACACACACACACACACACACACACACACACACACCACCAACCCGTTTTATCTCATCTCCCTCTCCGACTCACCGGAGAGCCCCAACGATTGTTTCAGTGCACGAGTGCAGAGAATCACTCTGCAGCATTTAAAAAAAAAAAAAAAAGATTTTTCCTTTGTCAGCTTTTCTGGCCGCTGAACTTCTCGTCTGAATCAATGTTGAGGGAACTTCTTCTTCTTAGAGCCGGTCGCCGCAGGTCAGCCCTCGCATTGAGACAGAAGGCCCGCTGCTGAGGCCAACATCTCTTTGCCTCAGTCACACCAACAGGAAGAACCTTTACAATGCTTGCGTCCAAGTTGTGAACAAAAAAACTCTGGAGAAAATAGCTGAAAGACTGGGAGATGCTGCACCTCACTGGAGGATCTTGTCCAAGCCGCCACTCAGAAAAAGAAGTGGAGATCTACAGTGGCAGATCCTCCATGGTGCAATTGCATCAAATGCTTTTATTCCGTCCATCAACCCAGCTGTGTCCAACCAGTGCCGCTTCTGTAACTCCAGACACATTTTTTTCACTTTTTTTTATTGATTGTAACCGAGTCACTGTTTTTTTTTATTATTATTATTTTAAACAATGTTTTTAGTTCTTTTAATCAAAAAAAAATCAAAAAAAAGCTCTTAAATTTTGTTGTTGGTGACGCAAAAATGGACATTCACATTTCAAGAAGAAATAAAATAGGTTTTTTTAAGTACTGATGCAACACAGGTGTGGCGCCGCGGCCTGCGTTGCAGAATCCAACTGGAATGTTGTTTTTTTTTTAAATGTTGAAAGACCTCGAGAGCTTCTCAACAATCTGGTGCCATAAAAACATTGTGTGTGCTATTTTAAATAATAAATAATTTTTTTCTGAGACATTGAAGGATTGAATGTTGCTTTTTGGCTTGTGTTGGGTTGTTTATTGTTAATAATTAAGTATTTGCTTATTTATTTTATTTTTTTCAGAAAAAAAGTCCATCATTTTAAATAAAATGTGGTAGTTAAAATCATTATCAAGTCTTCTTCTTCTTCTTCTTCTTCTTCTTCTTCTTGTTCTTCTTTTTCTTCTCTTCTCTTCCTTCTGCTTCTTCTTCTTGCTGAACATCGTTTGCTGTGTTTTGCCGTGGAATGTGTGTCTGTGCTCGATGTCTTCAGGCAGAAGGTGGGGCAGTAGAGTTCTACGCCTTATCAAAACTAACTCCTCCTGAGGGAAATTAATTTTGAGAAAAAAAAAAAAAAAAAAAGTCAAGAGTGCATGAATGACTTCATCAGAGACGCTCCAGGATGCTGTCACGCTGCAGATGTTGGCGTCTGCCGAGCGTCTGCAGAGTTCTGCTCTTTCAGTCAACTCAAACATTGACAGAATACTCTGTTTTTTTTTTCCTTCCCTTTTTTTCTTTTCCTTTCCGGTGGATGAAATCATCACAAGTTCAGACTAAACACAAAATGTCAGGGCCTTTAACAGCCCAGCCCTGCTTTTCTGTTCCGATCCAGCTGCTGCCGCCGCTGCTGCTGATTTTGAAATTGGGAAAAATTCCGTCCCTGCCAAGGAAAACGGCCCGCAGCGAGAGATTGATGTTACCTGCGAGACGTTTGTGTCTGTTGGAGCGCGAGCCTTGCTTGACTTCGCAGATGGCGGGAAATGAACTCATGAAAAACAAAAGAGGCGTTTCAGCAGGTTAAACTCCTGCAGGGTCTCACAAAAATATCTGATCAGCGCCGATAATCAATCAGTCAGTCGGCTTTATTCATGTAGCACCTTGGAAGAAAACGGCAGGGGTAGCCAAAGTATTGTGCAAAACATGTTTAAATTTAATTGTTACGTTTAAAGTTCAGCATAAAACACATAAAAGAAAGAAATGAATAACAATGCAGGCTCACAATAAGTGCAAATAAATTAATAAATTAATTAAAGGCCAATGAATTAATAAATGTTTAATTATGTTGATAATGATTTCTTTAAAATATTTTTTTAAACATTACATTTAATATTTTCAAATTTGCCAAGGCTTCCTAACAGCTATTAAACAGTTCCTTAACGTAAAATAATATTGAAAGAAAATTTAAGGTTGAAAGGAAGCAAAATTCTTCACAGGAAAGAAAGCAAGTGAACTATTCGGGTGTGACACAAAGCATAGCATGATGAGGCATGATGACGACAATGATAACGTTATTATTTTTCTTCGTGGAGCGTGACTGTATCCAAGGCCTGAATGGTCACATGATTGGATGAAAGAAATAATTTGTTTTGAAATAAGCTTGTTTTTTCCTTTTCAGCAGTGGAGCCTCCTGCACGCTGAAGACTAACTCCTCTGTCTCTGTGTGTGTGTGTGTGTGTGTGTCTCAGGTGGAGTGGATACAGCAGCAGGTGGTCAAGCGGAGGATCAAGAGGGATTACAAGCCCGTCCCGCCCCTCCCCGTGTCCAGCACGGCCCAGAGCAGCCCGGCCCAAAGCAACATCTTCTACAACGACGCCAAGTGGAGCAGCATGTGGTACATTGTGAGTACGTCTGTGTTGACCACTTCCTCCTCAGAGCACCCACAGTTTCCTCCACTCACTCACTCACTCACACACACACACACACACACACACACACACACACACACACACACACACACACACACACGCCTCATTGGCGATCCGATGGAGCCTTTGTTCTTCTTCTCCCCCCTCGGCGGGATTTGCCTCTTGTCGTTTGGCCATATTTATTCGGTTTGTGGGTCAAAGGTCAGCCTGGGGTCAAGTCATGATCCTGATTACTGCAGGGTCAAGAGAGCCCAGGGATTTGTGCGTCTGTGTGTGTTGGCGGATGGCGAGGAGGCACCTCCACCACCGCTGTGATGAAATTTGGCCTTTTTTTCCCCCCTTAGTTTTTGAATGGATGGCTCCGGGTTGAGGCAAGATGTTCTGAATTAGCTGGAAATGTTTTCCTAGGAGAGTCATCACGGGGGAAAAATACAAGTTCAAACACACACACACACACACGCACACAAACACAGGCACACACACACACACACACACACACACTGACATTGCAGAGGCTTATCACAGGTATTGGAACACACCTTCAGAACGTTGCTCTTTCCAGTAATGTGTGTGTGTGTGTGTGTGTGTGTGTGTGTGTGTGTGTGCGCGCGCGGTTGAATGTCCCCCAGCTCTGTAAATTGTTAACTTTATCAAGATAACTTACTTATACTTTGACCGGGGGAGAAATGAATGGGTTTTTTCAGGTTTAGTGAAACTTGCCCTGCGGTCAACAAACTCAAGCAGATGGAAAAACATTCATTCATTCATTCATTCATCTTCTATAGCCGCTTATTCCTATTCAGGGTCAGAGATGGAAAAACAATACTGCCAAAATCTCAATTTGGATGAATGGATCAATGACCAGATCCTCTTTTTTTTTTTTTGTAACAAGAGTGATTCTCATTTCATGTGGAAGACTAAAAAGACAAAAAAAAAAAAAAACTTGATGAAATACAAGTTAATTAGGTCACCAGCCATCCATGGAGAAAGTCCAAAAAAACCTCCCATCTTACCTGTATCATCATCATCATCATCATCATCATCATCGTCATTGTCATTATCATTATAATAATCACCATCACTGTCATCATTATCACCATCACCACCACCACCCTAACCACCATCATCATTTTCACCACCATCGTCATCATTATCAACACCATTACCATCCTCTTCTCTGTTTTTGCAGCACTGCAATGATGACGTCCATAACTGCCAGTCAGACATGAACATCATGGGTGCCTGGAAGAGAGGCTACACGGGTAAAGACGTGGTGGTGACCATCCTGGACGACGGCATCGAGAGGAACCACCCAGACCTCTTTCAGAACTATGTGAGTGTGTGTGTGTGTGTGTGTGTGTGAGAGAGAGAAGAGAGATGGGTTATGAGTGCAGAGGAAGAAGTCATCTCATTTCAATTGGGTGTGTGAAATGTAAACAAGTAAAATACATCTTTTTTTTTTTTTTTAACTTTTTATGTTTGTTTCACTTTTCAGGATGTGTGTGCTAAAACGCTTGTAAAATTAGATGGGGACAATGTAAATCAGCCACCCTTTTTCTTATATCAGCTTCTAAAAATGTAGAATGGAATGGAAGATCCAACAAAACATCACTGTTAGCAAAACCTAGTAAAACTTTACAAAGTTTGTTCAACCGAAGAGGTTATTTGGGTTAATTAATCATCTGAGAGAAAAAGTAAGAGATGAGATTCGCCTTTGGTAGTTGGGTTTGAGGTTTCGGAACACCAGCTACTGGAAGCAAGCCAGCAACCGAGACATTGGCTTTGAACAGGCAGTTTTTTTTTGTGTCCGTGTAGCTTTTGTGGCTTTGAGGGACTTGGTCACTTTTGGTCACTGGAGTCGTAGACTTGGAAGGCTTTCTAGGAAATGTTTCATCTTCCAGTTCCTGAAAAAAAGTTTCATTTCAAAATGGCCTTTTAGCCTCTAGACTTCGACCCTTTTATCTCAGTCTACACTCTGCAGCATGTGTACGCAAAAAAGATATGCAGCCATGGGTAAGTTGTAGAAACGCTGTGATCAACAATTCCCCGTGGAAAAAACCTTCCACCATCTTCTTTAAAAGAAGGCTCTGACGGGATAAAATTTTCAGAAAGTCGTGCTGAAAACGCAGACAGGCGGTGGCGGCATTCAAAATTTAAAGTACATCCTTTGTAAGGATGCTAGCTGCCATTAGCGTGCTGGCAATTTACACACCGCATCCGAGACTGACAGTCGGGGGGGCCACTGAATGGCCCCCTGGCAGCGTCGAGGGTCATCAGTCGGCGCCGCAGATTAATTGATTTATGGCCTTGTAGATGACGCCCTTGCTGCTAGTTATTAGATCCAAACCCAAAACACCCCTAATGCCTCCATTTGTTGACGCCAAGGGGCCGTGCGGCGCCGCTGAGCGCACCAGGCTAACTCCTGATTGCATTCGATTTGCAAGTCTGTCAGACGGGGGATGCTAATGCCACCGTTTGATTGGCTTGAGAGGAGTTCTCGGCTCTATTGCTATATTACACCTGCACCTACTATTGAACCTGTCATCTCTAATGATGAATTTTAACCGTTTTGGGATGCTTTCTTCCCTCATGGCTACAAATCCCATTTAGGTGTTTTGGGGTTTTTTTTTTTCCCTTTTTGTCCCCCCGTCGTTGCACTCTGTTTTCAACGCTCTCTTTTCCCTTTCCATCCATCCGTCCAGGACCCGCAGGCCAGTTATGATGTCAACGGCAACGACGTGGATCCGATGCCTCGATATGATGCAAGCAATGAAAACAAGTAAGTGAGGAAATCATTTCTGGCCGTGAGGGAGGAAGAGAAGGAGAAATGTTCTTCTGAAGGGGCCCAGGAGTGAAACATTAGAAAAGGCTGCAACGCCCAACCTGTATGTTTTACATTTGACAATAAGTGTTCCATTTTTTTTTAACGTAGAGCTATGCAGCAATCCAGAGACACCACATTTCTGTTGGTTTCTGTTTGTTGTTTATCCCAAATGTCACAGGGATACATCAGCAAACAATGGTAAACAGCAACGTTAGTTTGCAACACTTGTTTTTCCAACCTGTAGATGTCACTCAATCTCAGTCACCGCTCCTCTAACCCCCAATTTACACCGGCGGCGTCTGCGGCGCGTTCGCAGCTCCGCAGCAGAACGCGGCCATTACAGTCAGTGTGCAAGTTCACACCAGGTGTGGCGCGGGTGCGTTTCAGAAGCGTCCTGGAAGCAGCAAAACGCGCCGCGCTGTTATAGAACGCCGCCGTTTATTTCACGCTTCACGCGTAGCGACTGCGTTAATCGCAGCAGGTAGAATCGTTCAGGCAGGAAGTCAATGATGTGAAAACACGGTGGATCCAGTTCATCATAATATACAATGTGCTGGATTTTGTTTCTCTGCGTGCTGTATTATACTGTGAAACGTCAATGTGACGTATCGGCTTCAACACTCAGTTCAGCTGTCAAATAATAAAGCAGATTTCACTTTAAATCTGAAAATAGGACGAACAAAATGCATGTATACTTTAAATGCCTCCATTTTGTGTGATCCCAGCAGTCCGGCTTATTATCATTTCATCATTATTTCCACTCACTGCAAACATTAGGTAACCAGAAGGGGGAAGAAAAAGGGTATAAAAAAGGGAATAATAACCAGACTGAAGCATGAGACATGTAAACAACAACCGTTCCCTGCTGTGATTTTAGCCAACGTGCGCTCACTCCGGAACAAGCTAGATGAGTTGCAAGCTAATATTACCCATCTGCATGAATACAGAACTGCTTCCATTCTGGCTTTTACTGAAACCTGGTTGAATAACAACGACAGTGACAAAATGCTCCACATTGATGGCTTCGATTCCCCTATTAGACTGGACAGAGACAGCGAGCTCACGAGCGAACAAACATGGCGGCGGCGTCTGTCTCTATGTGAGCTCACGCTGGTGCTCTACGGTTGTGGTGAGGTGAGGGAGAGGCTGTGCACCACAGATATTGAACTCTTGGCTGTCTCCTTTCGCCCCTTCTAATTACCTATGGAATTCCCACTGGTGTACATCCATCCCAAAGCTAGTGCTGCTACTGCTGTTGAGCACATCACAAGCTCATTAAATAAACTGGAACATATCTCACCAGATTCTTCAAAATTCATTTTAGGTAATCTTAACCTCTGCTCCCCAATAAATCACTCAAGGGTTTCCAGCAGTATGCCACCTGTACCACTCGCCGTAGGAGGATGTTGGATACATGCTACGGTTCTGTACTAGATGCTTTCAGGTCCATACCCCTCCCCCCTATTGGCACTGCTGATCACCATACCATCCTGCCTGCTCCAGCCTACAGACCTATCATAAGGAGGGTGAAGAAAGTCACCAAAAACATCAAACAGTGGACTAGTGACAGCATCCAAGCTCTGCAAGGTGCAATGTTGGAATCCACAGACTGGAATAACCTCCTAATTCCATCAAAGACATTGGGGAGCAAGTGGACATTGTTTCATCCGGCATTAACTTTTGTGTGGACAACATCATCCCCTCCAAAACGATCACCATTTCCCCAAACAACAAGCCCTGGGTTACAATAGAACTGAGAGAGATCCTCAACAAGAAAAAAAGGATTTTCTTTACAGGTTCAGAGTCTGAGAAGAAGGAGGTCAACAGGGAGGTCAGGCGTGCTGTAAAAACTGCTAAGCTAAAGTACCAGAACAAGGTAGAGGAAAAATGCATTAAGAGGAATCTCAGCTTGGCAGGGCCTTAAAACCATGGCTGCTGTGAACATCGCTGCCACCAATCACAGAATTATTAAGGTTGCAGACAGCAATCCCACATCGCTCCCCAATGACCTTAACTCCCGCTTTGAAACTGACAACTCCACCCAAATGGCAGAGACCTTATCCTCACTGGAACTAGGTGACACCACACTCACCTTTGAAACAGTTGTGAGAGCCCTCAGGAGGACAAGGGTCAACAGCTCCCCTGGCCCAGACAACATCAGCGGCGTGGACCTGAGGCTCAGCGCTGAGCAGCTGGCAGGGCTGTTTCCTTTTCTGCAATGGCAATTTTGCACTGTGTATTTATTTCCATTTTCTCACTAATCCTGCCCTGTGTGACACTGCTGCTGTATGTGCCTCTGGGGTCAAATAGTTTTTTTGAATTGTTTTGAATTGAAAATAATAACTTTTCTTTTTTACACACGGCGATACTTCGAGACACAGTTGGGACGGGCAAAAGAGTTTTGTATCACTGTCGTTCTGGCCACTTGTCCAGGGTGCCACCCTGCCTTCGCCCTAAGACAGCTGGGATAGGCTCCAGCAGACCCCCGTGACCCTGAATTGGAATAAGCGGGTATAGAAGATGAATGAATGAATGAATCACTGTCGTTTTCATTCAATACACGCAAAACTACCTGGGTTGTCACGCGACCTTGCAGTCCTCGTGTGAGCCGATCGAGCTCCTGCGCCAGACGGCCCACTCGTTAACGTGTTTGCTGTGAGAGGGTACAGAGCGGTTTCCATGCGGCTCAGGCGCTTCTGGTGTAAATTTGGGGTAACGCAGTGTTACTCAACTATATTTATAGGGAATTTGCATTTATTTTGCAGGACACACAATTCAATTCAATGATTTCAATGTTGACTAGACGTGATATAAAGTGGGCTAGCGTTTGTTTGTGTTTCACTCGGTTCCCCGACCTCATTGCAGGTCCAATGAGTTGCGTTAGCCCGTTTGATTGTGAAATTTGTGGCCGTTTTTTTTTTCTTTTTTTGGAAAGCTTCCATCTGGGCGCGTGTGTGTGTGCGCACGAGAGAGAGAGAGAGAGAGAGATGGAGAGAGACACCGAGATAAAAAAAGAGAGAGAGAGGTAAATAAAAATAGAAAACTCATCTGTCCTGGAACTTGTCTTGTGCCAGTTTGGCTTGGGGTGTGTGTGTGTGTGTGTGTGTGTGTGTTTGTGGCGGCAGCGGCCCAAGTGTCTTGGCAGCAGCCCAGTCGCCTGCTCGTAACACGTCGTCTTAAAGAGGCATGAGGGCTGCAGATGCTTTTTTCCTCCGAGGTGAAATTCCTGCCGGTCGGCGTCAAGTAGAGCCGAGATTAAAAGAAAGAAAGAAGGAAAGAAAAAGAGGAGACCTTAGTTCTGTTCATTTCAGTTTGGTTCTGATCTGTTTGGTTCGGTTTGGTTTGGTTCAGTGCAGTTCAGTTCAGTCTAGTTCAATTCTGATCTGTTCAGTTTGGTTTGGTTCTGTTCGTTCAGTTCCGTCTAGCTCAGTTCAGTTCAGCTCAGCTCAGCTCAGCTCAGTTCTGATCAGTTCAGTTCTGATCAGTTCAGTTCAGTTCAGTTGTAGCAGGTGAGAAGCTGTGCGACGCTGGTCGACCAGTTTGAGGGTGGAGAGGCATTCGTGGACTCCAGGATTCCAGGACTTTAGACCTTCAGCGGCGCATTGTTGTCAAGCCTCCAATGACGTGGCTGCAGTGGATTTTAATCCACCCGTTTGTTTGTCCTTGCGATCAAAAAGCTGTAGCTCTTTTTCTAGAAGAAAAGTGTGTTTTTTAACAAAACAATATTGGAAAAAACAACAAGGAGAGCAAAAAGTGTTTGACAGCTGATTCAGGTGTCGATTATTAAAGAACATTCTGATAGTCTGAATTAGCCGCAACATGAACAGATATAGATGCTATAAAAACACATTTCTATTCAGCAGGAATAATAATAATAATTATTATACTTATTATTAGTAGAATTGACATTGTCTCATTCACAAAGAACAAAATTATTTTTAAAAACGATGAGGTGCTTTGAAGGAACTACTCTCAAAACTCATCTTCTCTCGGCCGTCGTTGAACATCCAGTGAAACTGTCCGTGGTTTGAGTTCCCGTTTGCAGCAAGTCGACGTTCAGCCACTTTGCGCCAAATCACAGCTGTGACAAAATCACAGCCTGAATGGAAACTGACTGGAAAACCAAGCTACATTGTAGTTGTCTGGATCTCAAACTCGTGCATCGCTTAGTTCTTTTAATCTATGCCAGACGGTGACGCAAACAGAGGGGGTGAGACAGGTACAGAGGGTGAGACAGGCAGCGAGGGTGAGAGAGGGTGAGAGACGGACCGAGAGAGTGAGACAGACAGCGAGGGTGAGACAAACAGTGAGAGTGAGACAGGTAGAGAGGATAAGACAGGGTGAGACAGGCAGAGAGGGTCAGAGAGGGTGAGACAGAGAGGTGAGAGGACAAATGAGAGAGCGAGGGTGAGAGATGGACAGAGACAGAGAGAGTGAGACAGACAGGGTGAGACAAACAGTGAGAGTGAGACAGGTAGAGAGGATAAGACAGGGTGAGACAGGCAGAGAGGGGGTGGGACAAATGGGAGTGAGATGGACAGAGAGAGTGAGACAGACAGCGGGGTGAGACAAATGGAGAGAGACAGGTGAGATGGACAGAGCGAGACAGGCAGAGAGGGTGGGACAGGGTGAGGCAGGCAGAGAGGGTGAGACAAATGGAGAGCGTGAGATGGACAGAGCGAGTGAGACAGGGTGAGGCGGGCAGAGAGGGTGAGACAGACAAGCTAGGGTGAGACAAACGGAGAGAGTGAGACGGACAGAGACAGTGAGATAGGGTGAGGCGGGCAGAGAGGGTGAGACAGAGAGCGAGGGTGTGACAAACGGAGAGTGAGACGGACAGAGCGAGTGAGACAGGGTGAGGCGGGCGGAGAGGGAAAGACAGACCGAGTGGGAGAGATAGGCAGGGGGTGAGGTAAAAGAGATGCACTCTGGTTGTGTGGTGAAATAATGTTCCTGCTCTAAACAGAAGCAGTCACAAACATTTTGAACTAAAAAAAAACAAACACAAAACTAAAAAACCCCAAAAGCCTTGAAAATCAGATTGGACGTTGAATCTTCTTTCAGGATTTACTAGTTTAAAAACATCTGTTTGGGTCTGAGTCATGAGTGTTGGCAGCTGAATGATTCTCTCTGACTATGATCCATTCCACAAATATTATACTATGTCTGGTGAAACCACATCCCTGCGGCACAGATGTTTGTTGTTTTAAAGCCCAACTAAAACACAGCGAGCTGCAGCCAAACCCTTGATTTCATGAATTAACTGCCGTGAGAGTTCAAAGTGTTGAAACATTTTTAATTTTGAATTGACGGAGGAGTCCGTATTTATCCATCTCACGTCATTTCAGTTGTATTAGATTACGGTAGATTAGATTAAATTCACACCACATCACAAGTACAGAGCAATGCATCCAACCAGACGTGCTTAGCAGTGAATTAAATACAAATGTACAGTATATACACGATATATACATATGTATCTATACATATGTATAGATACATATGTATATATATGTATAGACATATACATATATGTATATATGTATATGTATATATGTATATATATATGTATATATATGTGTGTATGTATATATGTATATATATGTATATATATATATATATATATATATATATATATATATATATATATATATATGTATATATATATATATATATATATATATATATATATATATATATATATATATATATATATATATATATATATATATATATATATGTATGTATAATCTTTAATGTATTATTATTCTGAGCTTTTCAAATGACAGGTTAATGTGCTCACTTCGTTCTGACCATTATGATAAACTTGAGCCGCTCCAAAATGTGTTTGGGAAGAATTTTGAAATGTTGGGATTCCTGATGGGGGATCCCTTTCCCACCGGACTAAACACACACTGTTACTTTTAATCACCGTGAGTCAAAATGTAGAATGTTCAGCTTCGGCATTGACTGCTTTATCAAGTTGATAAACATGTCTACTCACTGGCATCTCATCATTGGGGTGAAAAGTCAATCAGCCAATCAAACGGCCTCGCTCTTAGGCACATGGAGGTGGCTAAGAGGTCTCGCTGAAGGTCAAAGAGGGCATCAGAATGGGGGAAGAAGCGTCTTGCTTGGTACCAACAAGGTGTATGTAATAAAGTGGCCAGTACGTATAGTTATTTTTTGTAACTGTAGCTGAAGTCACTGAAAATAAATAAATATTAAAACATCTATCAATCTATCTATCTATCGATATATATATAGATATATAAATACATAGAGCGAGAGAGAGAGATACTGTTACATTTTACACTCTGGTCGTTAAAAGAATAATACGTCAAGCAATTCAAATACCGTCGGAACTCTGCAAAAACCAGCCAGTAGACGACAAACCCGCTTGTAGCAAGCAGATGTAGTAGGCGTCCGCTCCATGGGAGTCTTTCTGTCTGTGGAACTCAATGCTGGTTATGTGGATAAAAAACAAAACAAAAACAAAACTGCAGACAGAGAGCACACCAGAGCCTCCTGGGACGTTACAGCAGTCAATGGGATTTGAGATTCTGCTGCTGCAGAAACTTTGAGCAAAGTTTAAGGAGGAGCATCACGATAAATACGACGTCCTGCTAAAGTCGTGAGGTTTAGCGTGAAAAGGATTTTCTCCCTCCCGGGTCAACCTCCGGGACTGGGAAGTGTCCCCCTACCCCATGACCAACCCACCATCTCCCCATGGTGGACTTGGACCGGCAGGTCATGTTGGGTTGCCATGGCAGCAGTCAGAGCTGCTTCCAGGGGGCGCCGGAGATACAGATGTTCTCTTCAGGAGGTGTGTGTCTGTGTCTGTGTGTGTGTCTGTGTGTGTGTGAGACAAACAAAGATGCTCTGTCTGGTGTCGTTGACCCTGTGCTGATTGTCACCACTGCTGTTACCGCTGGAATGTTACCCTGCTGTAACACTGTGTGTGTGTGTGTGTGTGTGTGTGTGTGTGTGTGTGTGTGTGTGTGTGTGTGTGTGTGTGTGTGTGTGTGTGTGTGTGTGTGTGTGCGTGCGTGCGTGCGAGAGAGCAGCCAGTGAAGTGTCAGCCCTCTGGACTCGGCGCCGGTGTTATTCTTTCTCTCCGGAGTCGTTAGCGTTAGCGTTAGCGTGTTGTCATGGACTTCAAAGCTGCAGCTGCTCCTGTCGTCTGTCTGGCCTCACAACATCGTGGAAATATTTACGTTTCCTGCAACATTTGTAACACTCCCAGCACACAGTAAACGGCTCGGCGTCCAGCTGGGTGTTTACACGTCGACGTGCGTGTTTATCAGGAGACGTCCGGCTGTTTACATGTTGTGTTGTGTTTTGTTTCTTTGTGCTGGACTTGTGTAACGAGTCGTCCGTTCGTTCTTCATTTCTTCGTGTTCTTCTTCCTCCTCAGACATGGGACACGTTGTGCCGGCGAGGTGGCTGCAGCTGCAAATAACTCCCACTGCATTGTGGGTATTGCCTACAACGCCAGAATAGGAGGTGAGCTGTGACTGTTTGCAAGATCAGTTTCCGGATTTAATGATGATGCAAAATGCGATTGGTTACAATTACTTTTTGCACAATTAAAAATGTAATAGTCGTGTAACTATTTCAATTGCTTTATCAAAGTATTGCAGCTAATTACATTTGATTACATTTTGATATTTTTTCCAAATTTTGAATAAATAGTCGCAGTGTTCGGCTTCCAGCTGCACGTAAAGCGACGAGAGCAAGACAAAACTAACAGCCACAACGAGGTCTTCAAACTTCAGAGCCTCTTTTCACTGCAAGTTCATTCGAAGATACAAAGTCAGGGCAGCGCAACCTGCTGTCTTTCAAATCACAAATTTTTTGCCAAAATTGGTCAGTTGTAATAATAATAAAATAATAAAATGGTCATCGTGAATAATTTAACTACGGGTTTTTCCAGTGTTGTAACTGATTGCAATTCTCTATATTTTGTAAGTAAATGGCGTAAGAACGTTAAATGTGACTCACCAATCCCCCGACACTGTCTGTCATCCTCTCTGAAGCAGGCTGTTGATTTCAGAGAGAAAATGAGAAATTAGGCTAACAAAAAAAAACATTAAAAAAAAATGAATGTGCACAAATGCGGGATACATTTTTTTTTTTCTTGCTTCTGCACATCGCAGGTGTGCGCATGCTGGACGGCGACGTGACCGACATGGTGGAGGCCAAGTCGCTGAGTCTCCACCCACAGCACATCGACATCTACAGCGCCAGCTGGGGGCCCGACGACGACGGCAAGACAGTGGACGGCCCGGCGTCACTGGCCAGGCAGGCCTTCGAGAACGGCATCCGCATGGTAGGAGGGGCTTGGTGGGGGCCAACCATTTTCAATACCTGCTTCTTGCTGAACTCAGGGTCGCAGGGGTCTGCTGGAGCCCACCCCAGCCGTCAGAGGTCACAGTGACACCCTGGACAAATCGCCACTTCATCTGAGGGCCACATAGAGACAAACAAAGACAGACAACCATTCGCAGTCACACACACACACACACACACACACACACACCTGCGTAAGATTCATTTCGACTAATTCATCTCGAGTTCCCAATTCACCTCGCATGTATGTTTCTGGACTGCGGGAGGAAGCCGGAGAACCCGGAGAGAAGTCACGCAGACACAGGGAGAACACGCAAACCCCACACATAAAGGCCTCGGGCCGGGAATCGAACCCTCGACCTTCTTGCTGTGAGGCGGCAGCGCTGACCAGTGCCGCCCCTGAGAACCCGACAGACTGAACTCAACCAGGAGATCCGGTTGCTACCATGACTAAACCACGACGGCTGAAGGAGAAGATAAAGATTC